>CABFWB010003292.1:23936-54980 GCA_902151455.1 Timema bartmani
CCCCCCCCCCCGGCCCCCTTCCACAATCATTGTCATCCCTTGCAAATGAAATGTAGTAAACAACACAACACAATGTTTACTCGGTTCTAATTTGAGATTCTGTAGATCGAGCTCTACCAAGGCTATGTATTCTATTGTTTGACACAATTTAAAACCATTTATTCTAATAGTGCCCCAGATCTTACCACACGTCCAGGACATAAGTAATTTATTAACACTACTGTGATAACTGATAAGGAAGAGGAAGATATAATTTACAAGAATTGTACCCGAATTTTCATGAATGGAAAGTGTCTAACTATTCAGGAAATAACTACCTTCAGTAGGTCCTACATCCAGCCGGTTTTAAAACTCTGACTCCCCTTCCCCATCACCTGAAAAAAAAAACCCATCTGAGCCTGACTTTTAATTCATGTCCCCACGTGCCTTTTACATTGTATAATATGTGAATTTAGTCTAAAATTAAAACATTAAAGGAGCCAGTTTGTTACTATTTGTTTATTAGGCTAAGAATTGTTTTATAATTTAATACGAATAGATATCTGATTGTGTATAATACTAGTTATATGAATTAAAGTTATCAAGGCTGATTTTAGGTAGTTTTAAAGTTATATGTGTTTGATTATAATGTTTGATTCTAAGAATGGCAAACGCTGAGCTCTTGTGACCTTTAGTTTGTCGTGGAAGGGTGGACATTAGTTACGGCTGGCTGATGGAATCGTGGAGGTGAGCCTATGAAGGTAAACTACACAAAGGGCAAGGTGCTAAGCTAATGGAAGACCAGGTAGTGGGACTGATGAGAAGGTAGGGAAGGGGGGGGGGGTTGACAGTCGGCACTCGGAATAAAGATTTAGACGGTATTGATTGGATGATTCACTGATAGACCACTGAAATAGTGTACTATAGTGCAAGGGCACCCATGTGGGTTTTACAAATGGGTGGGGGGCGTATGAAACCTCCTCAACCCTAGATAGCAAATTTCAGAAATTTAGTCTTTTGGGAGGAAATTTTATAGCATTTGAACATAATTTTGAGCTATGATTTTCACGAGCCAATCTTTCAAAAAAAAAAAGTTTCTGAAAAATTAATAAAAAATAAAATTGAGATATAAATGAACTCATAAAAAAAAAAATATTTTTTACAAGTTTATTGAACATAACTAAATGAAAAGAAAGCTGTTGAAGAGGGAGTGAGAATAAATCTACATTTTATCATATTTATCTCCTAGCTCAGATATTGTTGGGTCAAATTTATTAATATCAAATTCTAACCAAATCCCAAACACAAAATTTGGATTTTTTTTCATAAAAAAATTAACCTAAGAAAGAACATATTGCAGAGTAGTAAGTGGGGGCTGGAGGCTCCTTTGTCACCCATTTATGGGCGCCCATGATATAGTGGCATGTAGCTGGAATATATTATCATATTTTAAATAAGAATAAGTCTAAAGTAAAAAGTGGCAGCTTATTTTTAGTCAATGATAACAATAAATTAATCACGTGTATATTAATAAATGATAATAACAAATATAGCTGGGATCGGAGACATACTCTTTAATTTAAATTCAAATAAACTGTCAATTTAGCAACGTTATAAATCAAAGTACAGTAAAATCTAGCTGTATATGCAATAGTTAATTCGATAAATTAAATAATTCAAACCCACTACTATTACACATGAAATTACTATTAAAATCAATGCAAAATAATTATAATATTTAATTAGAATTGTAGATGGAAATATTTGGATAATTTAAAGCCTAGCCATTGTTTGATTTTTCGATTTTGTACTTGTTACAAGCCTAACTTAATGATATTTACTAAATCACTCCATATGCCAAGAATGTCAAATAATGTTAAAGTTATTCACGCATATTAAAAGAGAAAGCAGGTAAGTTACTAGTGAATAGGTGGCGAGCCTGTTTCTTAGAATAGGGTGCTGTGATGGGCTCGGCTTTCATCGCTTCTGTGTGACACTGTAATATTATGTGGCCCAGCGGGAAGGCATTGGCTTTCATGTTGCGTGTATTCAATGATTTAAGTCTGCAATTTTCGTATCTTGATTTTTCCAAGGTTTATATTTTGTGCTTACATTTATTTTTTACGTATGTAGACTTCATATTGTGTATGTGTTTACTATACAGCGTAACTAAATATGTGTGTTTATATGTAGCATATCTGAGGTTATTGTTGTATGGTTTACTAGCTGCGTAGATTTTCATAAGAATGGTTTGTTCGAATTTTGGATATTTCAAATGTTTTTAAATACTCCTTGGAGTAAGAATTAAAAAGTTTCTACTACAAAAATTATATAATTTAATTAAAATCAAAACTAACCAAAGTTTTTATGCAATAAAATACTCGAATCTTTATTCAGTTGGTAGTGTGTCTGCTTAAAAGGACAGTATTATTATAATTACATTTTTATATTTATATACTTTTATGGCACATTTAGGACAAAATATATTAATATAATTGTATCGTTTCTTATTTATGAAAGTTTAGTTTATTTAGTCCCACGTCTTACTACCCGTTCGGGTTGTATGCTTAAGTACTAGTTACGCTAGGGGATTAGAAATTAGTAAGGTTGAATTTAGAGGAAGTGAACCCACATTTGGGTTGAGGGAGAGTGGAAAACCATTTAGAAAAACCACCTCCAGTTCACCCGACCGAGATTTGAACCTCGATCTCCCCGTCCTCGGCAGTCCGGCTCAACACAAAACTAGCGCGTTAGCCAACAGCGTCACCGAGGCGGGTTTTATGAAAGTTAGGTAATGTTGATGAAAGTTAGGTAATGGTGATGAAAACCGTTGGGATTTTCTTACCTTTGATGTTTCAACTAGGTACACCCATATATTGTTTAAAATTTTGAAATTATTGGTTCTTACGATATGAACCCTACTGAATAATAAAATTTTTTAAGCTAAATAATATGTATTAGTGGAATAATTTGAGTAAGCGACGTGAAGAAATTTTATAAAAAATATTATGACTAAGAATTTTGTATTAAATATACATCTAAGTTTAGGATAAAGAGAGTTTACAAAAATATTATACAATCTTGAAAAGATACATGGAAAATTTTAATCTTGTTTATACATTTAAAGCAGAAACTCTAAACGAACCTATTCTATTGATTTACCGACAATTCTAGTTATGGAATAAGGACACAAAATAAGTTAAAGTAAACAAGACACCTTTATATTTTGAAAGAATGTGCATATATACGTGTCATCTCAAAATTGTTTAAAACAAAAATTTAACGACGGAAAGCGTGTAGGAAATGCACATATTCTTTTAATACACTACGCTAGCACTCGAAAATACTCAGTTGATCTAATTTTAGTATCGAACGCATCCTTAAACCAATACTATCCCACAAATATTAAATTTGTCATCATTATTAAATAAGTAGAGAGTAGTTTTATTTATGTCGACTATTGCAAAAAATGAAAAAGTCTTGAAAGAGAAAAATATGGCAGTATATAAAAGTTTATTCACGCCAACGTTGTTTTATGGATGTGAAGCGTGGGTTTGTCAGGAGAAACACAAGACTATGCTGAATGCTGTTGGAATGAGATAGTTAAGAAATGTGTGTTTGTAAAAACTCGTATGGACAGAGTCAGTAATGAATGGGTGCTGAAGGATTGTGGTTTGAAAGGGAATCCAATATATGTCAATGTGAATGAAGCGTATTACTTTGGTTTGGGCATGTTTAAAGGATGACTATGGAGCGAGTAAAGAAGCAAATATATTAAGGTTGAATGTGTGGATCAAACGGAAGGGGTAGGCCATATAGAACGTGTCAAAATGTTGTATATGTGAGAAATAGAAACACAAATATTTTTAAGAATAAAACAGCATGCATGGCTCGGTATATGGATGATGTTGAAGCGAAGGGAGTATGCAAGGATGGGGAAGTATGGAGAAAGTTAGTGAGGATGGATTAAGTACAGAGTTGTTTTTGAGCTAAATGGACAGTATCTTGTCTGCCCCACAAAGGAATGGCGTGATGAAATATATGTATGTATGTATGTATGTATTAAATAAATTAATATTTGTATGATGTACCTTTAAGGTGCGGCCGAAGGGAGCGCGAGTAATTTTACAGTTTTTATAGCACTATATTTTTTTGACCAAAATAGATAAAATATTTCTCCAGTAGCAACATAGAGTTTAGTTTTTTGCACAACCTAATATCAATAGATCTTGAATATCTGTCAAGAGTGTCCTGGAATTTGGTCACAACTTTTTCTCCTTATTTAAAAAGTTTTGACAAAATTCCATTACACCCTTGACAGATATTCAAGGTATGTTGATATTAGCATGTGCAGAAAACTAAACTCTATGTTGCTACTGGAGAAATATTTGATTTATTTTGGACAAAAAATGTATACTCCATAAAAATTGTAAAAATACTTGCACTCCCTTCTGCTGCACCTTAACTTCACAAGTTAAAATTTAATGTTAAAATGTTAGTTCTGTAAATGATAATAAAATAAACAGTAGCAAATACGACTCGATTTTATTCAAGTGCGGTGTATCATAGTAATATATCTTAAAAGTAATAAACGTCTTCCTGCTACATAAAAACTTGCCAAAGAGTGGTGTATAAAGTACAGAAAAGCATTAAAGTGTAATATGATTGTATCAACATCTTAAAAAATTGTAAAACGTTCTATATTTAAAACTATATTACACTATTACAGTACAATTTTCATTATAAGGGCCCTACTCTTGAGAGCTAGAAAAGTTGCTATATCTACTTTAACGTATTAAAACGTCATATCATGTAGTATGAATATTTCTATTTTGGTTGATAAAATAACACTAATAAAAGAGTGAAATGGTTGATCGTAAAAACATATGTTTGTTGGTTTTTTCCTTAAAAAAATTGCCTTCCTATGAAAATTTAACTTTTTATAGCCGATATGGACTTCCGGTAACGGGTAGATTGGGGTTCGAATTCTGGTCGGGTTTACTGAGGGTGGTTTGTCTTAAGTGGTTTTCCATTCTACATCCCAACATATGTGGGAACACCTACTCTAAACTAAACCTTCCCCGTTACTATTATATTATCGTAAATCATATAGCACTACTTCAACCTGAACGAGCCAAATATTCTTGGAATGTATAAACGTTACATTATTTTCATCCATTCATTGATATGACGAAAAAAATATAAATGTGGTGACTTTCAGGAGTGGCCCGAGGTAAATTTTTCACCCGGGCGGGATTTATTTTTAGCGCCCCCTTATAGATGGTCAAATTTCTTTAGCACGTATTTCTATCGATCAAATATTATTAAAAGTTCATTTAAAAAAATGAGTCTATAAACGCTTAGTTTTTGAGCTAGGAGGAATTTTATTGTTCATTTAATTATATATCCAACAGAAGAAGCAATTCAATTAAACGAGACAAAGTTTAACACAAACAAAAAAAAACACAAGACGGAACGTTTTGTTACAAAAAGATTCAAAATGGTGTCCTCCAGCTTCGGTGCGCCCTCTTACCGTTCGTTCCATGCTCTGCTAAATACACATGGTGTGTTCAATATTTACTCACCCGCCTCGGTGGCGTAGTTGGCTAACGCGCCAGTCGTGTTGATCCAGACCACCAAGGACGGGGAGATCGGGATTCGAATCTCGGTCGGGTGAAGTGGGGGAGGTTTTTCCTAAATGGTTTTCCACTCTACCTCCACGCAAATGCGGGTTCACTTCCTCTAAATTCAACCTTCCCAATTACCTAATCCACTAGTGTAATTAGTACTTAAGCGTATAGCCCGAATGGGTAGTAGGACGTGGTGCTAAATATTAATAATAAATTTAAAAAAATATTTACTCACATCCATTTTGGATACGCTCTCTTAAAACATCAGGAACGGGATTAGAGTAAATAAATAATGGAATTTAAATGTCACCAGAAAAAAAAAATCCTTGTATATAAATCCGGTGATCGAGAAGGAGCCCTCATGACTAATCCATCTTTGAGGAAAACCTTTAATCACTTTAAAATTAAGCATTTATAGACACATGTTTATATCGGGTGGGACAAAAAATGTTGACGCTTTTAATAACACTATGTTTTTACTGTTTTAACTTCCATACGCTTCAAATTATACTTAAAATAACAACAAAAGATTAACAAGTTTCTACATACCTTTGAATTATTCATTGTCTAAAAACAATGTCATTAAGATGGCCACTGTTATATGTCATACAATGTTTTATGCGCTTCTCGATTCTTGACATGACTTTGCGCAATGTTTCTTGTTGAATTTCTTCAACTTCCATCACCATTTTTTAATTTTGTGAATTGTTTTTGAGGGATTCGTGTAAACATTACTCTTTAATATCACCCACAATAAAAAGTCTAGATCTGTTTAGTCTTGTGAACGGGGTGTCCAGGAGATGTCCCCATATCTTAAAACAAGGTGTCCAGAAAACTTTCTGACCCCTGAACTCCAACACGAGCGAATGGATACCAACAACGTGTGGTTTCAGAAAGATGGGTCGACGCTCCACATAGCTCGAATATAGAGATTACTACGAGGGTTAACTACCCCCCGGTCAACCGTCCAACTCCATCACAACCCAGGCGACCGGCACAGAATTTTCCTCGTGGGACATATTGAAGAGTCTTGTTTACGACAGCAACTTAGAAAAAGAATTGTAGGGGAAGTTGAAGCAATCCAGCAAGAGGTATTGCTCAAAATTTCATGTCACGTTTCAAAGAGTGCATACAACAATGTGTTGCATAGTGGTCATCTTAAGGACTTAAAAAAAAAGTAATTCAAAAAATTAAAAAAAAAACTTTTAATCTTGTGCTTGTATTTTAAGTTTAATTTGATGTATTAATTAATTAAAATAACACATATAAAAGTGCTAGTAAATGTATCAACACTTTCTGTCCCACCCTTTTTGATCTTCTTTTAATGTTTGGTCAGTAGAAATACGCCCCTATAATGTTTGACACCAATTAACATACACCCTGTATAAGTAAGGTTAGTAGAAAAATATGAAAATAAACCCCAAACCTAGTAACTCCAAACTTAACGTAGCCTGGGAATGATAGGAAAATAATCCTATGAGAAACTCCACAAACTTAGAGTGGTATTAATACTCCAAACGTTTCATTGCAAGAATGTACCATAATGGTTAGAATAATTATAAATAACACTATAATAAGATGATCTGTTGACAATATTTTTGTATTAAAAACACTTTGATATAATGTACGGCTTAAGGCGGTTGGCCCTTTTCATTTGGCGTGGAAATGCAGAGCCATGGGAACAAACGGTTATATTCAAGATTTTTTTTTTTTTTTCAATTTTCTTTTTGGAATCGGTTTGTTCGAGAATAGAAGCATGTTGATTAAGCTATAATTTATATATACACACCTCCTCTATGATTTTAACAGTGATCAAATATTGACAAAATTAATATTTTTCAATAGAAAACTGCCGGCTTCATAGTAAAAAATTTGAAAATATAACAATTAATAAAACATCGCTACATTATCTTAGAAGGGTTGTTGAAAATATTAACATAAAAATGTCACTCTTTCTCGAGAAAACTGATATTTCCAAACGTATGATTTCTCCGCAAGACCCGCCTGGTAGCTAGCACCATCTACGGTTTCCGTGATCTATCTGTTCTTGTTGGCGCGGAAGGATACTTTGTGTCGGTTGTGAAGCCACGCCACGCCTTTCACCCTCCCACCCACCATCCCACAAAATAGGTTTTAGACTTTCACTCGACAGGGCCCAAGGGCCTTAAGAGATAATTTTAAAATATCATTTTTGGTCACCATTTTTTTTAAATGGCGAATGTAAAATAAATTTTTAATAGTGGTACTACATTTTTTTCACTCACCTTAAAAACACCATACAAATTTGCCAAAATTCCTTGCAAGTATCAAAAAGTGAACGATTGTTATGCTTAACAACGTCACTATTACGCCCAGGTTAGGTTAGGTTAGGTTGGAGCTCTGTTTGGAGCTCCCTCTAACTGGTGCCCCGGGTGGCGGCCGCCCCTGGTGACCTCTTCTATATCTGTAATATCATCACACTAGAGTACTCTAACGGTATGATATGAACTATCTTTGTTCTAAATTTAAACTCCCTGTATAAACATTTGTCCATTTCCAAGCGTGCTCTTTGACTGTATCCATTCAACAACTATGGCGAGGAGAAACAAAGAGTTTCTCTTTAAAATCTCCCCCCATCACCCAGTAGGAAACCACAGGGGCCCTACAGCCTTTGAATGTATATACTATTATTATATACACTCAACGCTACAATCTAAAAGCTTCTCTCCCTTCACCGACTCCCCTCAGACCGATATACCCTTGAGACAAGAGAGAGAGAGAGAGACACATTGATTGCCCCAGCAGACTGATAGATGACCGCAGGATGTGAGTGAGTGAGTTCTCTCTGGATGGTCACACAGGAAAGTACAAGGTTCGCCTCACTCACCCTGAAAACTAGCCATCTTACTTTGCTGGTCTCCACTATGGCTCAGCTTATACAGAGTGGGTCAGAAACAATTAGAAGATCCATACTGAGGGTTTTCCGACGTCCGGTTGAGCTCACCTCACTGACATTATCTACAAAAAGTGAAAAAAGTGTATCATGTAGTTTGTTTTTATTTAGCTAGTGAATACTTTTCAATTAAATTGTTAGTTTACAAGGTTCTAACCGTCTAATTGTTTCGAGCCCACCCTACACCCAATATCATCTCTGAGAGAACTGCAGGTCTTATGGAGAAATGCTTTATCTTCGCTCTCTCTCTCAGTCAACTGTTGCCGAATTTCCTCAGTCTCATTTATGTCTGAAGTAGTTTGGAGCAAGGATACATATTTAGGTTCTTCTTCACAAGAGGTGGATTGGAGCGTGATTTAAGCTGAGTATTTTTGTTGTATTTATAAGAAAAAACATTTTTAGTCAAAACAAATCAACTGTTGTTATTATTATTATTATTATTGTTATTATTATTAGCACCGCGTCTTACTACCCGTTCAGGTTGTACGAACCAACGCTAATGTGTAATGGTAGGGTGATTGTGAGATGAAATGGAGGACCTACAGTTTAACCGTGGGATCCGAACCACAGTGGAGACCTGACATTCCCCACATTCACAAGATGTGATTAATACACGTCTTGTCAGAGGTGAAGGAAAGGTTCGGCAATCAGATAAATCTGTGCGGGGACCGAGGATTGAGCCCCGGACCCCTAGCACAGAGGTCCGACACCTTACCCCTTGATCGCCAGGTCACCTGAATCAACTGTAGCTCAAGTATCTATGTTAAGTTTAATATTACGTTTCTGGAATATTTGTAACTGCCAATTTGGCCAATTGAACTGTGTATAAGATACTCTATTACCCGCACGAGCAGTCATTTGTTTGATATTTACTGTAAACGTAATTATTTACCCCACTTATCTGACGACATAGAGATCAGGTTTCATATCCTAAAGGTGGTTGCGTAAAGGGTTTCTCACTTTCCCATAACACATATATGGGCACATTTCATCTAAATTATACCTTATTTATCTCTAATTAAATTACATGCGGATAATCTGAACTGGTAGTGAAATGAGAAAAACCTGAAAAAATATCTGTCAGGAATCTCAATTACGTGCGGTTTTATCAATTGGGATAAGTATAATAATTTATACATTTGATACTATTTGTTTTAAGTATATTTTTAGTACCAATTCTACTGTTTTCCTAAAGCTATGTATACACTAGAGGCCAATTTGAAGCGAGGCAAGCTGAGGCCAAACTAATGCAGAGCGAGGCAATACGTGGCTGAACAAACTAGTTTTGGTACATCAAAGTGAGGCAGCGCGCATGTTTGAAAACGCCTTGTTACCGCAATATGATGTTTCTCATATTTCGAGATGTATTACCTACCTAATCTACACATGAATACTATCAAGCTACCACACTACTTACTGTACTGTCTGTACTAAGATCTATATTTATTTTGGACAGTTAGAAAATGTAATAAGCAGACTAATAGCTATGTAACTGCTCGTTAATTAACAATTAGTAGTTGTAGTCTTCACAAGGGAAGTGCAAAACTCACCCAGTGTTCCCGCAGTTTTGTGCTCTTTAGGCTAAATGCTCTGCGACCCTCTAAATCAGGGTCTAACCCACAAGGGTCATTAATGAAAGTACCAAGGGGGATACGGACCCTAAAATAATCTGATCAAATGGGTAACTCTCAGTACTGTAAAATAAAGAGTGAACTATTGTTTCGGTCAAAAAAAATTGTATATCTAGGTTTAGAGCAATCCATAGATAATAAAGGTATCATTTTTACATGACCCATATAATTAACACCTTTATAATATCATTCATTTAGTAAGAAATATTTTTTATTTATTAATTTAGTTTGAAAATAAGTTTGTTATAATTCCCCCTTCCCTAATTTTTAAGAGATAGCGACATCTATATTTTAACTCCTATAAGGTTGCACAAAAGAGCTTGGTTTTCCCTCTTTGGGCTAACTCTTTGATCCAGACGAATGTCATTTCTGTTAAATCAAAACCACTCTAATCATTTTGTATCTAAATGATGTTTGAACCCTTAAAACTCATTAATTGCAATTATAAAAATTGCATTTTTTTAAACTGCGCCTTACTATTGTAGCACGATATTTCCGCATTTTAGCAATTTAAATATAATTAATTATTAACACAAAAATTATTTGTTGATCACACAGTAATTTTTTTTTGTATTGAGCAGATAACCAGTTTACTTTAATAATTTGTCACCAATTTGTTTTTTGCAGTCACAGCAAAATTCAAATTAACTATAAATTACACATTTATTAGATTCCGACTTACGGCAAAGTTGCGTTAAAACATAAAATATACGTGCGGGTGAAACACACACACACACACACACTCGAGAACAACTACCAGTGAAATGCTATGAGACAAGATGTCCAACCATAAGGTTGCCGGTCACACACACCCAAGATGAATTGAATAAAGAGGTGGGTCGCACACAGTGTAACACGTGGATGACGTAATGCCATGCCACGGCCCTGTCCCACGCTAGTTCGCGTCAACTCAACTTCGTGTCAGCTATTGCTTTCTTCACCCTTCTTTCTTCTTATCTCTGTCTAGTACAGTATTTGGTTATATGTAAGTGTGCAGAATGAAATAAGGATTAGAACAGTATGAAATTGAAACCGATTCTCTTTGAACACATTTTTTTTCATGGCTTATAAAGTCAAATATTTTGTGAAACTTTCAAACAAGGAGATTAAATTTTCAACTTGCGAGGATTTATTTTTTTTATTTTTTGGCCAGGCGATTTTTATAAGCGAAAAAAATTGTAGTAAATTGAGAGGGCTTTAATTTTTGTTTCAAACATTTTTTTCATATGAAGCTTAGTTTAAGCACTTTTCGAATGTATATTTATTATTTATTATTTAGCACCGCGTCTTACTACCCGTTAGGGTCACACGCTTAAGTACTAATCACGCATAGGATTAGGAATAGGGAAGGTTGAATTTAGAGGGAGTGAACCCGCATTTGCGTGGAGGGAAAGTGGAAAACCATTTAGGAAAACCACCCCCAGTTCACTCGACCGAGATTCGAACCTTGATCTCCCCGTCCTCGGCAGTCGAGCTCAACACGACTAGCGCGTTAGCCAACTACACCACCGAGGCGGGTTCGAAAGTATAATCAGACGCCGAGTCTAGATAGCGACACGTGGCCAAAGCGAGCCGCCATACCAGCTGCCTCTGCCAGTATGCGCCGCTTATCCACAACGAGTAGATATATTTGTATAGTGTTGTTGTCACAGCAATGTATACTATAATAATTAACTTCTTTAAAGTGTAGATTTTAATAATATTACATTTTTTATAGTGGAGCGCGATGTGAGTTTTGCTGGACATTAGTACTGTATTGAAACAATTGCTGAGGGTACGATGCACTGTTGCCGTGTGCACGAACAGTTATTGGAAAACACAGAGAATGACTGATGGAATAACATATTTCATAATTCCTAAAAAGGAAAATCTAGGAAAACTGTAGATTGACAAATACAAAAGAAAAGACGCCTGGGATCATGAGAATTATTTTGTTCGTAATATTAAGGCTGAAATAATGGGTTTGAAGCAACAAAAATAATTATTAAACCTGATGATGTCCCTTCGATAAGGCTTCTGCCGGCAAAAGAATGCACGTTAAATATAGACAGGAAGAGTAGGCAGGAAAAAGGAGATAACAAATGAATAGTTTTTAATCTACTCAATAATGTTGTTGAAAAAACTTAATTGTAAAGTGGAGGAATTAAAACCGAATGTCCTTCAAATTCACATACTTCTATGCCTGCAGTAGATAACGAGGTGGAATATTTAGAACTAAATGAAGAGATAGGGAAATTCAAAGTTGAAGAAAACAAAAAAAAAAATGCAACGTTTAGAGGAAGAAAATAAACGTTTAAAAATAGAAAGAGACAGCAATATCACACAAGAGACAAAAAAATCTTTTAAAAGGCACTTTCTCATCAAATAAAATATAGAATATTCTAAATAATAAAAATAAAGTTAATGTATGGTTCAGTGAAGATATTATTACGAAAGCATTTACCATTAGGTACTTCAGTAAAAGATGCTATACATATCTCAAGAATGAAATGAAAATTCCTTTGCCACGCCTTACAACATTAAAAAAATGGGCAGAGAAAATACACCTGAATATCGGAGTACTGTATGGTGTCCTGAAACTTATGAGAGTTGAGGGTATATCAATGATGAGCTACAGTAAGACGAAATGAAATTAGTTCCTGTTTATGAATATGACTCTGTCACTGATAAAGTTTTGGGTTTAATGATATGGAATTATACATCCAAATAATTTATTATCCACATTTTTGTTCAAAATTACGATATTATAAATGAGAGCGGGTAGTAAGATGTATTTGTGTTAAGTTGTTAAGTTGCAAGGTATGGCGAAATCTTTCTACGTCTCTGTTTTGAATACAACGCTGTTTGGTCAACAGAAACGCGCCTGAATGACCACACAGTTTTTTTTTCTAGGAAGCTTCGAAAAGGAAATGTCACTTGATATGTCCCTTAAGGGTAGGCATCTCCTAACTTTCCTTTCTGACTAGGACCCATGTAGGTAGAGTCGATGAAATCTTAGTCCGTGTTCTAAATCTCACGTGTCAGGAATTGTCATGCAAATAACGTAATAGTCGGGCTTTTAAATTAGAATCTACAACGTGTGAAATATATAGCAAAAAAACCTCTCTATCCACTTAAAATAAAAAAACTATAAAAAATCAGAATTTTTAATTTTTAAAACAAGACATCATCCTTATTTATTATTATTATTATTATTATTATTATTATTTTTATTATTATTATTTGTTTAGTTGAAACTTGGCTCTCTTGTGAGTTTGTTAATGAAAATTACTTTCCCCCTAATTATAATGTCTATAGAGCCGACAGGTTATATGACGAAGCTACTATCTCAAGGGGTGGTGGTGCTCTCATCTCTGTCATTGATACTATTTCTGGTGTGGTCAGGAGAACTGACCTAGAGAATAATATGGAATGTGTCTGGATTGAGATCCCAACATTTGATCGCCAAAAACTGTTAATTGGGAACATATATCTTGCTCCCCAAATAACAGTCGAAGCATTTAACAATTACTTTATATTTCTTGAAGGTGTGTTGGCTAGCTACCCCTATAGAATAATACTACTCGGAGATTTTAACTGCCCCAAAATTGATTGGAATTATCATCATTCTCAGAACATTTCGCATTTCTACATTAAATTAAAAGCTACTCAACTTCTCGCTTCGACTAATATAATGGGATTAGAACAACTCAATGAAGCTGATAACGACACTAACCTCCTTGACCTCGTTTTTGCTAATTTTCACCACCCCTCTATTACTATTACTCAAAGCTCTCAACCACTAGTCAATATTGATTTAGCTCATCCACCCTTATTGATTTCACTAGATGTACCTATTGCGACTAAAATTAATGACACCTCTAAAACATATATTGACTATGCACACGGTGACTACCTTAATCTCTACAATGACCTGGCTACTGCAGATTGGACTTGTGTTTATTCTACTACGGATGTTAATTTGGCTGTAGATAATTTTACCAAGTTAGTCCAAAGGAAAATCAAAATGAATATTCCTCAAATTAATATTCTTAATTCATCCAAATATCCTAATTGGTTTTCTTCTACACTCAAATACTATATTAGGAAAAAAAACCATTTTTTCAAAAAGTTTAAAATAACAAATAATAGTGTATTCTATTCACATTTTTCTCACTTTCGTAAATTAGTTAAAACTACTTTGATTATAGACAGAGCCAATTGGATGAACTCAATTGAAAATAGTATTAAATGCAAACCTAAAGATTTTTGGAAATTTGTTAAAAATAATCGTACGAATAAAGTTTTCCCATCCAACCTTGAAATTGATGGCAAATCTATAGCGGATCCTTTATTAATTGCTAATGAGTTTGGGACCTACTTTCATTCCGTTTATAATTCAGCTATTCCTGTTTTACCCTGCCCCGTTATTGAAACTAGCGCGCCCTTGTATCCATGCCACATTACACCCTTGGATGTTGCTAATGCTATTAAAAAATTGAGTTCTTCTAGATGTGCCGGGACAGATGGAATTCCAAGTTTTATTGTTAAAGGCTGTGCCAGCATTTTCAGCCCTTTGTTAGCCTATATCTTTAACATTAGCCTGTCAAATGAAACTTTTCCTCGTACATGGAAACAATCTGTTGTCATACCTATCTATAAAAAGGGGGTAAAAACAAATGTTTGTAATTATAGACCAATTTCTCTCTTAAACACTTTCTCCAAAGTATTCGAGAAAATCATACATGAGCATACTTTTCACCACCTTAAAAATAAATTTTCAGATAATCAACATGGCTTTATAAAAAATAAATCTACTGTAACTAATTTAGTAGAATTTCTTGGGCATGTTGCCCCTCAAGTCTCTGCCCAAGGTCAGGTTGATGCTATTTATTTTGACCAAAGTAAGGCATTTGACTTATGTCAGCATAATATTATTCTCGCTAAACTTGGTAATTTTGGACTTTCTCACTCATATGTAAATTGGTTCAGCAGTTATTTGCATGAAAGATCATTCATTATTAAAATTGATTCACACAGCTCAAATACATTTTTAGCACCCTGTGGCATACCACAGGGGTCTAATTTAGGTCCTCTTCTCTTTAATGTGTTTATTGATGACATTGGTAAATATTTGAACTCTTCTAGTTATTTACTCTTTGCTGATGATGTAAAATTATTTAAAACTATCAATTCAATTGCAGATTGTATAGATTTACAAAATGATGTAAATGGTATTCTACAATGGTCTTTGGAAAATGGAATGTCTATCAATAAATCTAAGACCAAATCTATATCTTTCACTAGGAAAACTAATCCTTTCTTTTTTACTTATAAATTGGGCAGTGATAACATAGTTCGCACCCTTTGTATTAATGATCTTGGTGTCCTCCTGGATAACAAACTTTATTTCCACTATCATGTTGACCATGTCATTTCCCAGTCATTGAAACTACTTGGGCTTATTAAATTTATTACTTCATCATTTAAGAAAATTGACTGTTTTTTATGTCTGTATTATGCCCTGGTTAGATCTAAGTTAGAATATGCTACTGTTGCTTGGAATTCCATTACCTTAACTGACTCTCTTAGGTTAGAAAACGTTCAAAGAAAATTTGTTGCTGCATGCTATGATAAATACTTTAGTAACCGGATTTATTATGATTATGATAGAATTCGAAACCTATTAGGGCTCCAAACTCTCTTCTCGCGTAGACTTTATTGTGATGCCCTTTTTGTTTTTAATATTTTCAATAACATAATTTCTTGTAAATTTGCCCTTGATCATGTAGGCGTTCTTATCCCTTCTCGGGCTTCTCGTAATCAAAAATTATTTTTTCTTAATAGCTCTTACAAGGTAAGCCCTATAGGTCGTTGTATCCATAGTGCCAATTCTAGATTTGTCGAATTCGACTTTTATCATAAAAGGAAAGCTAAACTCAGAGAGTTATTTAAGGATATCCCATATCAATAATTTATCTTGTAGAGGTTCTGCCTATATTATTTAATACTATTTAAGTTTACATTGTTTAAGTTTACAATATTCTGATCTATTTTTTGCATAATGTTACTGCTTTTAACCACTATTTGGTTATTTATTTTTAATGTTACTTTTTATTCTTATCATTATTAACTACTTTTTTGTCTCGTGGTTGTTTATCGGTATATGGCATTATTTGGCCATTTTTTGTCTATCATGTTTTCTTATGTAAATGTATGTATTGTAGGGTATGTACTTGTGTGCTTTTCAGTGCTGGCCTGTTATAGGTCTTACGACTGTTGGTCGGCACTATAATAAAGGAAATTGAAATTGAAATTGAAATTATTATTATTATTATTATTATTATTATTATTATTATTATTATTATTATTATTACACAGGATAGCAAACTTGTATCCAATTCAATCATTATATCAAATGCCACCCTAATGGTGGAGAACAAACATTAATATATCAGGCTAGCTCTATAAACGTTACATGGGTCATTTTTATCAAATCCAAGATGTAATGGCAAGGGGACTATTTTCATCGTGGAAACAGCCAGTGTTTGTTGACTTTGATTTTAAAATGACGAGAAGGTGTTTGGATTAACTGACTCTGAAGCTTTCTGATATCGGGCTTACAGTTGTTGCTATAGTGTCGGACTGTGGAGGCGGGAACGTTGGAATTTTGGAAAGAATACGGTGCCAATCCCAAGATCAGTTGGTACATGTCATTAGTTAGAAGAATATAAACTTCTTCGCTGATGTGCCGCATCTTCTTAAACTGATCAGAAATTGGTTCATCGATTTCGGATTTAAACTGTCTAACGGAACAGTTATTTTTTCAGGGCCTGTTAAGAAGCTAATTTTCGAAACAAAAGACGTGGAAATATCGTCGTGTCATAGGCTGACACCCAAGTATGTAAATTGAGAAAAGTTTCAAAGGCAGAGTGTCCGGTTAGCAGCTCAGTTAAATGTCCAACACAATTGCGTGTGCTGTCAGGAGATATGGTATTGGCGATGAAGAATCAAGAAAGAACACGGCAGATTTCATACAACAACAATATTATTGGTTTGATGTCATGAACAATAGGGCTACATTTACAAGCATAGATTTAAAATGTTGCTATGGAATGAAACTCGAAAAGCAGCGAGAAATATTACTCCAGTACATAGATATAATAGAAAATATAACTCTATTAGATAAAACTCCAAGAACTAAAAAAAAGAAAAAGAAAGAAGATGAAAATACACTACATATTTTCCATAAAGGTATTTTGATGTCCACCCGATCGATCATGAACCTATTTGATGAAATAAAGAATGAACTTGACATTAGTTACATTCTAACCGCCAAACTAAACCAGGACAGTTTAGAAAACTTTTTTTCTTTATTGAGAAGTGATGGTGGTTCAGCCGATCATCCAACTCCTATGGAATGCCTGTATAGGATGAGAATGATAGTACTTGGGGAAAAGACTGGCCAGTTGGGAAGCAATGTAAATTCGGAAGAAACTGTAGAAGAGTTTATACTAGGAAATGTTCTTAGATAAAGTTCATTGGATATGGAAGGAATCAAAGATACAGTACAGTCAGAGGATAATGAGAGTGACAGAGAAGAAGATAGTTCACAACATACTGAAAGAGGAGAAAGGAGTGACGTAGGCCTGTTAGAGACAGTGTCATGTGATGGACTTAGCTATATAGCTGGATGGATGACAAAGAAATTGCGCGGAAAAGACCCAGGACCTGGAAACAAGAGCACTTGGATTAATAATTTGTCGTTGGGAGGGTTAACAGAGCCGTTCGATGACTTTTTCAAAAAATTTAATAATCTAGATACTACTTTTTTGGTAAACCCACAAACGAAGGATTGCCAAAATATCGAGGGATACGCAAAAAGCTAGCCAAGAAAACACACGCAAAAGCAAATAATGTTCCATTTGACAATTGGGAGGGAGCGGGGAATCCAAGCCAGTGCGACCAACCTCTTTATTCAATACATCTTGATACACACCAACATACCTCACTGTAAGAATTCCATTCTTCTTTGGAAATTTATACAACAAAATATGTGACTAAGCAAAAGGCTAGGGTAACTTTTAGCACCGAAAAAGTACCTACACTCCTTGAATATAGCTCCCTTACAATGCACAGAATGATTCAAATGGTACACTACCGTTTAATGCTACTCTCAAATAGCCTAATTACCCCTGCACGGATTTTGATGATACATCTTTGTATTGGTTCATCATCCACAACTATCATAAGTACATAAACTCTGTTCATGGTCTTCTGTTTGTAAAAATGTATATTTTATAAGACTTTTTTTTGGTCATTTTGGAATGTTAGGTCTTTTTTTTTTGTACCCTCTTGGAGTCAGTTTTAGGCACTTTTATACTTTTTTAGTAATTTTAAGGCATTCATATTAAATAAGTATATTGTTTTGAATACTATTGATATTTTATGTAAGCATAAATACTCAAATATGAATTTTTTCATCACGCAGTTGTTGTAATGAGAAAATAATAATGTAGGCAATGAGCTTTGTATCCTCTTGACTTGTTTAGTTGTAAAATACACATTTCTGGTGAGACTGTGACTATGCTGGAGAGGGTTGCGTTGGGAGGGTGTAGCTATTACTTCTGAAGCAGATATTTGTAAATCAATATTATAGTTAGTAGAATACAAGAGTTTAGCTATAAAATATACATTCCTGGAGAGACTGAAACTAAGCTAGAGAGGGTTGCGTTGAGAGGGGGTAGTTACTACTTCTAAAGAAGATTTATTAATTAATATTATATTCAGCAATGCAAGAGTTTAGTATTGTTAAAGGCTTTTCATCGCATATATATTACTTAGCTTCAATTTGTAAAGTGCGTGTTGGATTTATTCCTGCATTTATTACGACTCTTTGTCCGTATTTTAAGGTCATATTTTGAAAATTAGTAGTCAATTATAGAACTTTCAGGTGTTTTTATGACTCCTTTTGTTATCATTTTTAGGTCATCAAAATTCAGGCCTTTCTTTTTGAGGATGGATGAGGAACTTATAATCTAGAGTAGATGTCAAATTAATCCCCCCTGTTCGAAAAAAAAAGTTCNGGAGGTTAGATGGAGGTTTTAGTTCCTCCAGAAAATAGTGTTAACATTAATTTATATTATTAGGTGGTAGAGTGGTCTAAAGTAGAGGTTCTCAGCCTAGGGTTCACGAAAAGTTTTTTGGGGGGCCCGGAGAAACTATTGATTATTTTAAAGTTATTTTTCATTTGTTTGTTCACATCAGTTAAAAATATTCGCTATTCACAATTTTCTTAAGCATCTGTTTTTTACCATTACTTATAATACTTAGCACGTCTTACTACCCGCTCGTGTTAAACGCTTAAGTACTAACTACGCTTATGAGTTAGGAATTGGGAAGGCCGAATATAGAGGAAGTGAACCCACATTTGCGTGTTAGGGAAAACCACGCTCAGTTCACATGAGCGATATTCGAACCTGGATCGCCCCGTCCTCAGCAGTCTAGCTCAACACGAAACTAGCGCGCTAGCTAATTAAGCTAAATACTATCTGACTCTGTTTTCTTTGTGTTTTTAATATGAAATGGGTTATCGTAGAGTATTACTGTAAATGTTTGCGTTGGTTTCTAACCACACCTTCTATGGTGGGAGAGTTTAAGGAGAGCTGCGGTAAATTATCATCGGCTTCAAGAGTTGAGCGATATGTAAAAGTTTGGGAAACACCGTTAAGCCTGCCGCACGCTGGTTCAGATCGTAACGGAAACGTCAACGTCGTACCGGAACGGAACGAATCGGTTTGTAAGTCTGAGGGAATATTTCGACGTATTCCGATCGATATCGAATCCATACACATGCGTCCTCAACACTGGACTATTATACTACTATAAAGCTACATGGCTGACTCACTCACGAACTTCCAGATGAGCTAGAAGCTTGAAATTTGGCAAACTTATAGCTAATAGCCAGTAACCGACGAGAAAATTCCAAAAAGTTAAAAATTTTAATTTTTAACCCCCGAAAAAAAATTGAAAACGGCGGAGCAACTTTAAAGTCAGTGCGATATAGATATACAATACAATACCGGTAATTTTAGGTTGTTACGTTCAAAACAACGCTGGAATTACATTAGTTTACATCCACTTGCAAAGAAAAATCATTGGGGGTTCAGGGGCGGAGCTCCCAACGAGCAAAGCGAGTTGCATCAACTACACTCGCGCTCAGTTTATAACAGTTTGATGTTCGTTTCCTTTCCCTCGACAATTTTTGCCTATTAAAAAATTGTTTTTGTGTGAAGAAATAATCAATTTATTTCAACATTACCCTATAATTTATGACATTGCTAACAAATATCAAGTATGAGTGTGTTATACAGTACAAAGCGTGGGAATAAATCTCGGAAAAGTTTATGTTGAGCTAACTGTATGTCATGCACTCAAAAGTATTTTTTTCTTCTTCCTTGGTATCTGCAGCAAATAACACAACAACCATTACCTGCTCTTCACCAGTGTTATCACTCTCTATCACCAAACACAACAACTCTTCACCACTGTTATCACTCTCTATCACCAAATCACTAAAATCGATGTATCCTGTTGGTTGCTCTCTTCCGAATGACGTGAGTTGAATTCCAAACCGGTGTGCAGACCAGTGGCGGATTTAAAATTATTGCGCACCTAGGCACAGTTATAATATGCCCCCATTTTTTTTTTGTCAAGAGCCCTAGGAAGTTTCAGAGGAAAGAAATGTTGGGTTTGGGGGAGGGAGCCGGAAGAAAGTATTCGAAAAAATATCCTACGAAATATAATCAGGCGTTTTTTTTAACTATTGTCAAGGGCTTTAGGAAGTTTCGTTGGAAAATGGTCTTGGGGAGGGGGTGGCGGTAGGGTGGGGTGGAAGTTATTATTCGAGAAAAGATTTCTACGAAATATAAACCAGGAATTTACAATGTACTTGCCCAATAGTAGCCTGAGTTAAAATTATGAAGAGGTGGAAACTGATGCCAGTTACAAAGCGATTGCTAAGTACAGTTATTTAAAAAGATATATTGTCGTTCTGACTTTAGCTTGAACTATTTCAATAATGTAAGTCAATATTATTTTTAAACGTAATTATTTAAAAACAAAATATTGTAATAAAAATAATGTTATACAAAATGTGCCCCCCCCCCTAAAGCCTCCGCCCTTAGATCCGTGCCTAGTGGGCCTATATTGTAAATCCGCTTCTGGTGCAGACGAAACTAGTTTCCGTTCTTGGTGTTCCAATTCCGACCGCTCCGATCTGTTCCAGTCCAGTGTGTGGCAAGCTGTATAAAACAGTTCTCTCACAATAGCCTCATAGACTGTCTATGACAATGAGATCATGGTTATAGTTCCAGGTGGATGTTCTGAGTTCTTTCTAAATGTTTTTCCACTCTCTATCCACTCACATGCAGGCGCAATACCTCTAATACTGTACTTCTCTTATCTCTATCAAATTAGGTTGGTGAAATTATACGTATTTAAGTCTCAACGACTTAAATAATATAATTTAATATAATTTTCTTAACACTATAACTAAGTCGGTAGTGTGTCTGTCTACTGAGCTAAGGGTCCCAGGTTCGATACCCGGCACGGCCGAGAATTTATCATTGATGAAAGCAGGGGCGGATTTATAACTCTGCCGCCCATAGGCACTAGATATTTTGCCACCCACTTTTTCTAGCTTAATTTCTAGCCTTCTAAATCCCCGTTTCCGCCCCTATCACCCCTCATACACCAACACATATATGCCATATACACAAGTGTTATCTGTGGACTGACAGATAAAAAGTGCTTAAATTATTTTATTATTTATTACAGTGAGGTTTTAAAAGTAATAAGAAGCTAATCACAGACTTAAAATATTGATATAAATACTCTTACATTATCACAACACACAAATTCAAATATTATATAGTTTAAAAATATAAAGTATGCATTAGAATACTTGTAGAACATGTTACTACAAATAAAATATCAGCATGTACACAATAAGAAAATAGTCTATAGTATCTTTCGCCTTGATTTCTGCTGAACGAACTGGTCAATGATGCCAGACAAATCCCTTTTATCCAATAAGTGGCCTTCAATTAAGACGAGTGTCAGTAAATTAAGGCGATACTCTGTCATGTTGGTAAGCAGATACAGCAAACCACAAAAATTACACACACGATTAAGCCATATAACTATTTTAATTGGCAGAAAAAATACTTTTTTTTTTCGTCATTCGAAATTTGCCGCCCCTAATATCTGCCGCCGTAGGCACGTGGCTACTAGGCCTATGGGTAAATCCACCCCTGGATGAAAATATGGGGTTACCCTTTCACATTGATAGATTAACGCCTGAGGACTGGATATTGTGCCTGTCCTAGTCTTAAGTTATAATATAAGACATATGAAGCTATGACAGGCCTAGAAAGGTGGTAATGGGAAATATATGGTTTGATTAAAAAACTGACCACAGGCTGGAAACAGTAATGGATGTTATAATGCTCTTATATTGGTGTGCCCTCAGACTAAATGTCTTACTGTATACCTGCCAGGTGTAGAGCTACTGGGCCAGGTGTTTTAACCCACTATCCTTCCATGAAAAGTGCGAGTACATTTCTTCTAAATCTCTTAACCCTTCCTCCTCCCTATACCATTAGTGTGGTATTAAAATAGAATAACCCGGACGTGTATTAAGACGCAGTGAAAAAAAATTAACAATATTTTTTTAATTAACTGCACCAACTTTCGCCAGAAGAGAGAAGATAGAATATTTATTTATTGTAATTAGCTAATTACTACCCTAAGAGTGATTGGTTGACATCAATCCCAGGTCTGCCGGCTCAGAGCCAAATGCGTCAAGGAATAACATAGAATAGTCGAGTGTGCCTTGTAACCTTATTGCATTGATCGAGGTTCTTTTGTGGCTCACTGGATATCCTGTGAGATTACGACGTACAAGGGTTCCATTTGAGAGAATAGTGGCAAGATGGGTGGTGGGAGGGGTGGTTTTTAGCAATTTGACCTTCAGATTCCCTTCTGTACCCTGCCTAGGCCCCGGCTTTATCAGTCTAATTAATGAATTTAAAAACACACACACACACACACTCACTAAAAGCACCAAAGTGTTAAAGTTACCAAAACCTCTTTATTTGGAAAATCCCTGATACTGGCAACTTTCGCTAAAGTATAACCCTCTATTATGTAAATAAGAAGACAGAGTAATATTCTAATTTCCTGATATTCTTAAACTACAAAACTTATAATACTAATGACTTTACCTCCTTAGATATTTTGAAGTTATTTTGCCAAGCGGGTTGCATCTTAACTTGACACACCATAGCACACCTTCAACCAAATTACACTTATGATCAGTTCGCCCTGTGAGGTCTCTTGTATATTTGCTGGGAACAATTCCCCTCTTCCTATGACGAGTCTTCACAATCAATATGCTATTTGCACCCTGAAAAAATTGACTTGCTTTTAGAAAATATGCCTAAAAATATGAGCGAAGAATGATCCTGAACACTGGATGATTCCTGGATATCTCAGTGGTTAGCGCATTGGCGTACTAAGCCAAATATCCTGGGCTTGATTCCCCTGTCAAAGTACAATTTTTAAATTTAAAGAATATGATATTTTGATGCGGCTGTAACTGTAACTAATAAATATAATAGCTTTACTTTTAATCCATCAAAATAATCTTTTATTGTTTCTTATTCTAGATAAAAATGTGCTTCCATAAAATTTTCAATCTACATATTGGCAGCAAGATTCTTACTGGCCACTTTTGTGGCTAAGCCAAATGACCTAAATTGTAGACGTTTATAAAAAATTACTTCAAGATAAAAATATAATAGTTTTATGATACAATAGGACATTTTTTTAGAATTATTTAAGAATATTTTGTTTTTGTTCCAATACTATATCTTTAAAATTTGTTAAATAGAACGTTGATTAACTTGAAAAATCCCTTTTTGACCTGCTGTGACGTAACAGGTAAGCAACGCCCTTAATATACAGGGTGGCCCATAAGTACTAGACCATACTTTGACGTGCCGTAACTTCCAGCAGAGTCAGCATGAAAAGAAAACAGATGGCTTATTTAAGAATGTTCTAAAGTGTTATTTTTTTCCTTACAGGTTTAACTTCTGAAATGGAGACTAGTAGGGTTTCTCTGGAGCAACGAATTCGGTGCGTACTCCTGCACACCGTAACCGACAACGTGCAGAAAGCTCATCACCGTATGCGTTTTCCGTATGGACCGGATGCACCAAAACCGAAGACCATTGCACGTTTACAAACAAACACTTCGATGAAACTGGCACCGTACTGGATATGCTGCGTGCAGGAAGGCCCAAAAACTGTCAACACGGCCCGAGAATAAGGAGCGGCTGCAACAGGTGTTAGCGTCGTCACCCCACATATCCAAATCAACACGCCGTCTGTCCGCAACACTGGCAATTCCCATAACATCATTACATCGAATGCTAAAAGATATATGACATTGAAACCATATCGTCCGAGACTCACTAACAGGTAGAATGAAGATGATCCTGTTTGCCGCCTGCAGTTTGCTGAAGAGTGGCTCACCAAGTTGGAACAGTGTGTTGTGTGTACTAGTGAAACCAAATTTCACCTGTCCGGTAGTGTAAACAGTCATAATTGTGTTTACTGGCGTGAGTCGAATCCAAATGTGGTAGTTGAGTAGGAAGTCCCGGCGTCATGGTGTTACGTACCAAGGTGTCATTGGCCCTTTATTCTTTGAAGATGGCGCAAATGGTTAGAATTACCTAAAGCTCATTAGGTACACTGTTTAGCCTTTACTCCCACAGAGAGATCACTTTGATCAGTTGTGGTGGCAGCAGGATGGAGCCCCCACCCGCCTCATTATGCAAGAACAGTAGTAAATGGGTTGGACCAGGCATTCCCCGGGCGTTGGATCGGACGTCATGGGCTAATTGAATGGCCGGCCCTATCTCCTATCCTCACCCCACCAGGTTGTTTTTCCTGTGGGGGTATTTAAGGGATAAAATTTACTCCCACAACATCAACACCCTACATGACCTGAAGGACTCGATTACTGAGGAAATTTGCTGCTGTTACTCAAGAACTGTGTGCAAAATCGTGTGAAAATGTGTATTTGCGTTTACAGGCCTGTATTGACGCTGATGGCCTGCACGTTGATCACATAATAGCAAACCGATATTAAAGAGTGTTTTTGTTACAAAATAAGCCATCGGTTTTCTTTTCATGCTGACCCTGCTGGTAGTTACGGCACGTCAAAGTATGGTCTAATTCTTATGGGCCACCCTCTATATCAAACCAAGTCTACGCAAATAATTATCCAGATAATCTAATTTGATTTGATAGGAATAAGGAAATCGGGGTTTAAATCCCGGTCTGATGGGCTGAGTGTGACTTTCTAAAATGTTTTTCGCACTCGCCCTTCTTGAAAATTTCAGTATATTTCCTCTAAAATCCACCTATTACATACCTCCTATATGTGAGTTTTGTCAAATAGTGTCGGTCGTTTAATCCATCCAGTCTTGAAAATAGTTTTTATAGCTTGTCTGCCAATTGATTGTCTAGTAGTTCGTACGGTGCCTCATTTCACATAAAAACATGGGGACTTTTCTATATCTTTTTATATATACCCACCTCGGTGGCGTGGTTGGCTAACGCGCTAGTTTCATGTTGAGCTAGACTGCTTAGGACGGGGAGATTGAGGTTCGAATCTCGCTCATGTGAACTGGGGGTGGTTTTTCCTAAATGGTTTTCCACTCTTTCTCCAATCTATATATTTATCCATTTATCTAGATATTTATAATTAAAATGAAGCTGTCACGAGCTTTGCTCGATATCTCTGGCACGCAGAGGTATGAAATTTAAATAATAGTAGCCCCTGCGTACTTCGAAGCCGGATTTTTTTATTTGAATTTTCTTTAGTTCATTAAAAACAGGAAAATTTATGAATATTAACGGCCCGCGAAAGCTTTACTATTACATTTAAGACACTTTAAAATCCAGTTTGGTGGCCATATAATTTGGCGTGTATTAAAAAAGGCTATAAGATACAAAGGGAGAAGGATAAAAAGAGTAAAAGAGGTGAATAAATTTAAAAAGTAGATCTAATCATAAAGAGCAATAAGACCAAAAGGGAAAAATTTGTCCAAAATATAGAAATTATATAAATTGAGCAATTGAGCAAATGGATAAAAAGGGCAAATGGGCTAAAAATAATAGCAAGGCAAAATAGTAAATCATAAAAATGGTACAAATACTAAAAGGGGTAAAAGAAATAAACCCTAAAAATATTAAAAATCCGCAAAAGTATTTAAAGGGGTAAAAGGGAAAGAAATGGTTAAAGGGGTAGAAGTTTAAATAGGGAAAAAGGGCAAGAAGGTAAATAATTTATGGTAAAGGCTATAAAAAGGTTAAAAAGGTTAAAGAAAAGTGTTGAAAGGGCAAAATGGATAAAGGGGGTGGAAGGTAAAACATTTAAAATGGGGGAATACGGTAAAAAAAATGATAAAATACTTTTGTTTTTATTTAATTACCATACTTTAAAAACCAATAAATTATGCTATGATACTCTTTTTTCTTTTTTACTATCCCCAACAGGCAAAAGCTCATATTATTGTGTATTAAGAAGCTATAACTAATATTAAAAAGAAATTTCAGTTTTTAGCACATATCTAGATTATATATTTTCTCTTTTGATATCGTGTATTATTCAGCCTACTCTCGCATTTTGTATCACAATCTAAACCAATAAAGGATTAATATTCAAACATAATTTAAGATTTTGTTGCTATTCCCTGTGGTTTATTCAATATACTAGAATTAACAAAGATACTTTATAGATTCCCGGTGCGAAAAACAAGTATACCAGCTAGCTATAAAATAATTGATAGGAAAATAGAAATAGTTACAGTACTCAATTTTTGATCATAATTAAAGCTTATTTTGTGTAAATATACATCCTTGAAGTCAAACTCTGACAATGTTGGATTCTAATTGTCAAAGAAATTAAGATATTCATACCAGGGGCCATGCTATCCATTATGCTGAATACACACAGTGCCTGGGGCACAGACAAATAATATACCCAGACACTCAACCTCCAGGTTAAAATGGTTGCACTCCTTTAGGCAGCTTGAGTCTTTCAACATCAGGATCGCTGCGGTTAGTCCTATCATCACTTAGTAGTGACACTAGCGAAGCCCAGTGTTGAAAGACTCAAGCTGGCAAAAGGAGCGCAGCTAAACCCCTGTAAGGTTTGAGAGTCTGTTTCTTACCTGTCTGTGGCCTAGGGCCTACGAACCTTCTAAGCCCTACAATATTTCAAATGGAAAAAAAAAAAAGAAAAAAAAAATAAAAANAATAAAAAAAAAAAAAAGAAAAAAAAAATACAAAATAGGAGAAAAACAATAGAAAATTTTAATTTAAAATATACATTTTGATATTTGAATTACTAAGATAAAAATTTAAGTCGTCGCGTTTTCCAACAGCTTCAACACAGACACAGTAGTGTACGTAACAGGGCTATGTTGTTATGTGTAGTTTCATTGAACGTATCACGAACCATTGGTTGACCCAGAATATTGTGTCAACAGAGGTTCAGAGGCGTTCACGGTGCATTAAAATTTGCGAGTATTTCCAAGATTCATTAATTCTTTTTGTGCGTTAAAATGATGAAATTAGCATAAAAATGAGTAAAAAATATTGGTCACACAAGAAAAGTGCCTAGGGCCTACGAAGTTCTTAAAACGGCCCCTGATTCAGACCCTAATTTTTAGATATAATATCAATAAAACATCTGGAAGTATTACTACCTTTGTACAAACGCAAAATCCATTGGTTGTTTCCAAACATGTGGGTAGCACATCACAACCTACTGACCAAACCAATCACTTTAACCAGCGGGAAGCGAAGTTTTACTAAGTTAAGACTTTATAAGTTTTAACAAGCTAAAACTTTATGATTTTTAATAGGGTAAAACATATAGAAACTTATTTTTAGATCCTCATTGGGATAGAACAGTCTTTCATTCTGGCAATATTAGCTTTTGAAAGCGAAATTGCAGAGGAAATTGACTTATCCGAGGCAGTTAGTTCTTTTGAATCGATGGAGAGGAGGGACAATGCAATTTTATAAACATTTTATTACAGACTGTGATATTTAATGCCATATCACGAGTATTAACATGTTTAATTAGACTTTATTTCATAAATATAGACTTTATTTATATGAAATATTTTTTTGCGCAAAGGTAGTTTTAATTTTTATTATATAATTCTTATTATTATAATTTATAACCACATCTTACTACCCGTTCGTGTTGTACACTTAAGTACTAATTATGCTACTGGATTAGAAATTGGGAAGGTTGAATTTTAAAGAAGTGAACCCGAATTAGTGAGTAGTGAGAGTGGAAAATCATTTAGGAAAACCACCCCATTTCACCCAACCTAGATTTGAACCTTGATCTCCGCCTCCTCAGCAGTCTTGCTCAAAACGACTAGCGCGTTAGCCAACTCCGCCACCAAGGCGGGTTATATTTATAGTTGTTTGATGTGTTTGTTGTACAGTACAATATAATGTATTAATAGTTTTTTGTTGGTAATGTATGTCATTAAGCCTTTTATAATTCAGTTTACGTAACTTTGTGATTGACAACTTAGGGTCAGTTTCACAGTCGGACTTAATAATTAAGTTAGTATGCCTCAAATGTGGCACTATACTAACTATAGTACAACGCCAATTCCAGAATGGACTGAGCCAGTTTCATATGTGAAACTGGCCCATCCCATTCATGTTTAGGTAAGTGTCTTGTATTTAGTAGAGCACCGCACTTGAGGATTATTAAGACTGACTATGAAACTGGACCTAAGACAATATGGTTAAACTTTTGTGTTTGAAGTATAACAATACCAAAAGATGTCTGCGTAATTCACGTAAGTTAAAACAAATAATTTGCAAATTTTCTTAGTCTTCTTAAACCTAAATAAAATAAATTTTTCTACTTGTATAAAACATATGACAAGGAAGTAAATTTATAAGTAAATGATATGACACAATTACAAACACTTTCTCATATTGTGTGCTCACTGGTGTATCCGTTCTTTGGATTGGGAGTAAATAAAGCATCTTTGTTGTCCTTAGTATATAAAATAAACCATAGGAAACAGTAACTATTTTTTAAATTATGTTTAAATGTTAATCCTTTATTGGTTTAAATTGTAATAAAAAAAGTGAAAGTAGGTTGACTAATACACAGTGTCAAAATAGAGATATAATCTGAACATGTTTTAAAAAGTGACATTTCTTTTGAAGATCAAGTTATAACTTCTCTATAAATAATACTTTGAACTCTAGCCTGTAGCCTCTGATAAAAAAATAAAGAAAAAAGAAGGTCACAACATAAATAAAAAGTAGTTTTTAAATGGTTATAATTAAATCCAATTAAAAATGATTTTTTATTATTTTCACCACATTCATTGCGTTTACCTTTTCCTATCCCGTTTATCCTTATTATCCATTTTGCCCTTTTTTTTAAATGTTTAACCCTTTTACCCTTTATACCACTTTTAAACTTTTAATCCATTTTACCATATATACTCTATTTAACCTTTTAAATTATTTTAGCCCTTGATCAAAATATTAATTTTATAGTATTTATATATATTCTGACCCTTTTAACCTTTAGACAATTTTCATTAGATTTAATTTTTGCTCTTTATCTTTCTTTATTTTTTTCTGACATTTTTACCATTTTTTTCTTTGTTGTGTCCTCTATGGCCTTTTGGTCCTTTTTGGACCCTTTCACAATTTTTCCCCTTTTGTTCATATTGTTCTTTTTGACTAGACTTGAATTCACCCTTTTTACCATTTTTTGAATTTTTGCCAGATTAATTACCCAGATAGGTCCCGGAAAAATATTTTAGGGTGAAAAGGGTTAAAAGGTAAAAAAGTGTGTAAGAGTTGCAAAAAAGGGCAATTAGGATAGCCAGATTAAAAAGTAGAAATCTAAGTAAAATTTAAAATAAAACAGTTAGATGGGTAAGTAATATTTTTAAAATGTAAATTAGATTCAAACAGTAAATATAATCAAAATTGTAAAATTCCTTCTTAAAAGTACAAATGTTAGTACCCCAGAAGTTACTAATTTTTAAATTTTATACCTCTGGGTGGGGTAGATATTTTGCAACGTTCATGACAAGAAGAATCTCTTTATTTTATTAGTATAAATAGGTAGTTTTACTCCACTGCCTCTTCCCCCCCCCTCCCCTATCTTATTCAGTGTCCCATTTTAAGATTTTAAATTCTTCTTCTTCTGTAAATTTGTCTTGAGACAGATATCAACTGGACATCATCCATTTTCTTCGGTCTTGAGTGTCTTCTTTCATATTTTTGTATCTTTTTCCTTTACTGATATTTCTGTTAGCATTCCAGATCTTCTTCTTCTTATTTTCCCCTCTATCTTCCCCTCCCTGCTCCTTTTTATTAAACAACCCCTACGTTGCGTGTAACCCAACCAAGACGTTTTTCTCTTCTGTGTCATCCTTATTAGGCTTCTTTCCTCTACTACCCTTCTCGTCACTTCCCCATTCCTCACCCTGTCCATCCATTCCACCTTCTCCGCTCTTCTTTCCACAACTAAATTTCAGAACCCTCCAAATACCTTTGTTCCCTCTTTTTGATTGTCCACGTCTCAGATCCGTATGTCACCACACTCCACACGAAACACTTTGCAAATCTTTTTTCTTAATAACTCAATACAATTTTAAAATTATAAAAATTTTGTTTATTCGGGGTGGCCCTTTAACCTTTCTGTCAGGTTTAAGTTTCACACCACCATTTACGTTGTTTTTCTGTTATTTTT
>CABFWB010003292.1:55362-82618 GCA_902151455.1 Timema bartmani
CATGGGCCTAGAAAGCCAGAATGATTACAAAATAAATATTGAAACATAGAGGAGGAATAAAAAATACTCAAACAATATTGTGCATCAGCTAGTACTATAAATTGGTAGCATAACCTCTTGCCATTTAGTAGTCAATAATTCTACAAAAATGAATGTTATGGTGCAGCGAACAGACTTTCTCTCGCTTTTATCTTAAAATATACATTTAATAAAAACTCGTAAGATTTCTAAAAACAAATAATAGATTTATACATTGTTGTAGAAATATTACACCAAAGATCATAAATGAAATAATATAAACTTTTACTTATTCTATGGCATTAGGAGCTAGGAACACTGTTACTGAAAAATTGGGAAAAGAGAAACATCTTTGTCTACCAAAGAGCATAAGAATCAAATTCATTTTCATAATCCTGAATTAAAAATTATATGTATTTATTTATAGCTCAGAAAATATTTGATTTATAACAATATATTTCAAATAAAATATTTTTATCTTTAATAGTAATACACTCTTACAATGATAAGCTATTTTATATCTCAAATAGTTGCAGAAAAATTATGAAAATTTAAAAAATTTCCCTCGAGTAAAGTACCCTCAAAATCATTTTCATGAGAAAATGAAAATTGCAATCTTGCTTATTATTATAAACAGTGTCTAGATATAAAATGTATTCAAAATCATCCGAGATGGTTTCGAGAAAATCGATATTTTCTCTTTTTGCCCTAAAAAAACCGTGGGAGGTTGGGGGGGTCCCTTATGAAAAATCAAGATATCAATTTTTTTTCCCAATCGGTAAAAGAGTTTCGTCTCTAGTTCGAGGTATAGATAGACATGTGGCAACTCAAAAAACAATTTTTCTATTTCAGGGGGGTTATGAAACGTCAATATTTTTCAAAATCTCAAGTTAAATTTTTTTTTGGCGATCACAATACTTTCTTTCCAAGGTGTCAAGAGAAAGTAAAAAAAATAGGTTTTCCAATGGTTGGCTTTAAATATGACCCAAGCTATATATAACCAAGTGTCTATCTTTTCGACGTGAAGGGGAGCGTCATAAGAATAAACCTCTTTTGTTCTCCCAGAGTCCATCGGCTTTACGCGAGATAGGGCACAGGCATCGGATATCACCTCCTCCCGCTCCTCCCGCTCCTCCAAGGACGCAATGACCCGTGTTTCCATCCCACAACTCCCGGGAGACTGCCGACGAATCCTTTCTGATGCCCGCTTTATAGCTGGAATAAGTTTCATGTAAGGAAAAAAAGAACGTCTCCGACAAAGTCGAAAAAGCGCTAACCTCAGGGCAGCACGGATTTTATTACGAAACTTGGAGTGAAGCTTACAAATATTTCCACTGTTGACAAGAACCAGCTTTATTTGCAAACATTTTATGTACCTTCTTTCCTTTGAGTTTATTATATGGATCAGCTGTTATAGTATATTGCATTTATTTACACAGCATTATATCTCTTTTTATTTTTTTATGTTTCATATAGTACAGTGTTTTTCAAAACTTTTTATACCAACGTACCGATTCTTATGTTATGTTAATTTGAAGTATCACAAATACCTAAAATCCCAAAGGCAATCAGGTACTGGCGTATGAACAATTTGGTGGCAAAGGACATGAAACTCCAACCATTATCTAGACTAGTGTTCTATATTTATCTCTATTTAGCACCGCGTCTTACTACCCGTTTGGGTTATAAACTTAAGTACTAATTACCCTAATGGATTAATGTATTGCTGGACAAGTGAGAGTGGAACGGAAAGAGGGGGGTAATAATAGTTTTTAAATACTAAATCCAAAAGAATACTATAATAGAAAAAAAAATTTGTCTGTAAAATTGTCAGAATAATACAGGAATAAAATCATAAAAGCTTAAAATATTGAATCTTAAGGAATATAACATGTCACAGCATGTCAATATAGGATTTCTATGTTAGTGAATTTACGTTTTATTCAGCGAATTTTAAATATGATAATATTGAAACAAAACCCGTGAATGCTTAATTAATTCTAAAAATAGTCCTACAGTTTCACAAAATAATTATTTTTATCTTTAAGTAGTTTTTTTGTAATCTTAAATCATCTACAACTTAGTCAATTTGGCTTGGTCACCAAAATTTCTTATAAGAATCTTCTTGCCGGAATGTAGATTAAAAAGGTTCGTGGTATTATATGCCTGTCTAGAATATTAAACAAAAAGAAAGGTAATTTTAAAAAGCAACTCAATGTTTTCGAGGCGCAGATAGTATTGTGAGTATACAAGATCGTCAGAGGAAGAGGGGAAGTCTTATCAGTAGATAAATAAGAGGCCTCACAGGATGAACTGCTCATTTACTTCCCCCTCTCTTTCTATTCATATATTTGTGTCTAATTGTGATAGTGACTGATATGGTGCTTTAAATTAAGAAGCAGCCCACCTCGCAAAATAGCTCCCAAATCTCCAAGTAGGCAAAGTCATTAAAACGGTGTCCACAATATCGCTTCCTATTATTTGTTTGATTTTTTTTTGTAAAATAAAAGTGAATTTTAATATAAATATACCTAAGATGTTGCATCAATAAACAAATATTTAGTATCTAAAACTAAATGATAATTTTGTCATATTATGTGGACATAGTTCCAAATATTATAACAAAGCTGGTGCAGCCCTGTTACAACACCTGGAAAAAAGAGATTGTTTGGCTCACCACTCCAGTCCCAGTTGACCTCGTCTCGGCAAGGCTCCACTCCACTAACACATCGCGGCACTGTCCATATCAAACTGACTAGAGGGGCCATGGTTCGTTCCTCACCACGAGTAGTGAGCCGCACCCAAGAAAAAAAAAGACGGACGATATGCGTGATCTGGATGCGTATCGTCGGCAGTGTTCAGAAACTATTAGAGCTATTGTTGGGCGCGCGTAGACTATTGGAATATGTTCTGGAAGGTTGCTACTCCTTACCCCTCTCCCTCTCCTTTGGTTCCGCGCCTTGAGAACACGTGGCTTCATTTGCCGGGTATATAACGGCATCGTTCTGTAATGCTGGTACACATTACATTGCGATCACTAGGTGAGAGACCTTGGTCCTAGAATAGGTTTACGTCTGTACATTATAAATTCCGTTTGGCAGTAATAATTCAAAATTATCGTTCGGGATTTCTCTATGTATCTGGTCTCTTTTAATTTGCTTGCAGACCATGGGTAATCTATATATCTTTGGACGGTTTGACCTAACCGTTAATCTGACGTTTTTTTTATGGTATTTTGGGAGAACTCTTTCATTTATTTAACGTACTTTATGTTTCATCCACTTCACGGTTGGACTTATACCTTGGAGTACCGCCATGTTAGGTCCATAATTGATTCTGGCAGCGTCATACTTTTTTCCTGCCGATTTTATGCATTTAAAGAATATATCTCTTGTTATTTATTGAAAGATAATTTATTATTGTTAAATTTTTGAAAGTTTATACTATGTTGGTGAAATGTGAGGCCGCGAGTTGGCAGGTTTGCTCCCTAATATGAGCTTTAATATTTAACGTTAATGCAGCCAGTTGAGGCATATGTTTCTAAATTAGTTTTGTTGCCCAATTGCGACTGAGGAGATATATGTTATTGGGAACTGATTTTTCATTGTTTGGAAACCTCCAGTGGTGGCGAGTAAATACCTTTCACATTGCTAGAGCTGTTGGCTATCAATTATTATTATTTTCATGGAAATGGAATGTGTACGAAGGTCAATTTATCTTCTGTTTGTAAGGTTTGTTTTGAGTCGCCATTAAGAGCGTGGGAAGGCATCCCACGTGTTTCTTTTATTATTGTTCAATCTTGATTGTTATTTACGGGTCCAGCGCCTAACGCTATTCATGTCTCACTCGCTCTTAGAGCTGTACTTGTTATGTCTCTTGAATAAAAATAAAACACTCTTGTGACCAACCCGACTGTTATTTTTGGGTGATAATAAATGGGGTGGGTTACACTGGCTTAGACTATGAGCAAACATTCGCAAGTATATTTGATCACGCTTTTAGATGTTCAGCAGATGTATATCCTAGTGTATTAACTCTTACAGCAATAACAACTATGCGTAGCACTGTTTTCATTTATGTGGCTGTAAACAATATAATTTCGTAAGTTTCCGGGGGTGAAATTAAGAACTTTCACTGCATCATTACGGCGGCCACTATAGTAAGTAAATCATTACCTTAGCTTTTTCATGCTTGCATATAACTTTAAGTTAGACCATAATCTTAAAGTAGTGCAGATATTTTGACATCAATATTGTTCTTAAAATAAGATTGACAATCCCCTTAACTGAGGGCTGGTAAGTTTCCATTGCAAGAAAAACAGAATCATTTGAGAGATTAGAAATAACGTTGCTGCACCCAAAAAACTTTTATAAACCACTAAAGAATAAGACTGAGGATGTTCCAGTAGCTTATTTACTCACTCTACGAGTATAGCACCAGGATCTCGAAAGTTCACTGCCGCACGCACAAGAATAAGCCACCTAACTCTATCCTGAGCTAGTTCTATCTAGTCCACTTACTACGTCCTATCTCTATAGTGATCTTGTTATATCCAGTCCACCTCATTACACCCTATACCTATCTTGAACTAGTTCTATCCAGTCCACCTCATAGCAACCTATACCTATCTTGAACTAGTTCTATCCAGTCCACCTCATTGCACCCTATACCTACCTTGAACTAGTTCTATCTAGTCCACCTCATTGCAACCTATACCTACCTTGAACTAGTACTATCCAGTCCCCCTCATTGCACCCTATATCTACCTTGAACTAGTTCTATCCAGTCCACCTCATTGCACCCTATACGTACCTTGAACTAGTTCTATCCAGTCCACCTCATTGCACCCTATACCTACCTTGAACTAGTTCTATCCAGTCCACCTCATTGCACCCTATACCTATCTTGAACTAGTTCTATTCAGTCCACCTCATTGCAACCTGTACCTACCTTGAACTAGTTCTATTCAGTCCACCTCATTGCACAGTGAGCTATTATAATATTAACTTACTTTGTAGGAAAATATATGAAAAATCTTTCATGCTAATTTCCTCGAATAGTCTTTCTGCCTCAAAAAGTTTCCTTTTGATATTTATTATTTAAATTTTATTTTCACCAGATAGCAAAAACACATTACTATTTAGTCAAATTTTAGGAAAGTCCGTCTAAAAACCACGACTATGACTGGGGGTCTTCTTTCCTAAATAGTTCATCCAATTAGTCTACTGTATAACATTAACCATATAAAACAAAAATATTAATTTAAACATATAGATTTTGAAACGAGCAATAAATTAATCTTAAATACCAAACATAGTAATTTACAGTGAATTTGTACTTTTAAGTAAACAAGGTAAATCATAAAACTTAAACAATAACAAACAAAAAAACTGACAGCATATGATTCGAATGGATAGTAAGACGCGTTGATAAAAACAACTGACTATGCATAACGATTTATCAGCCACCAGCTTTGAGGTTTCAAAATTCCTTCCTCTTAGCAAAATATAATCGTTTCGAAAGTTGACGCCGAGACATTTCCGAACTTTCACGAAGCTTTCCGGGCTACTTTAATAGGATAAAATTTATGTTATTTACATTAAACAATTAACCATCAGATATTAGAACCTTAGTCATTATAATAAATAATCACGTGTATAAATAATAACAAAATTTCTAAGAATCAATGAAACAATAAACGGATTCATCCTGCTAGCCAAGTGAGCAAAATCAACGAGATCTGTTGGCGCTAACTTCAACTACAGTCAGTGGTTGATGAGGAGGTCTTGTGAAAGAAGAAGCAGTTTCATATAAATAGTACGTTCATAATAAAAGGTAAGTGAACCAATAACGCATTTCCATTTTCTTACATACCGTACTCTTGGCAGGGAAGTTATGACTTAGTTATATTGTATTCCATTGAGTACCTATAATTACATTGCAAAATTCATCTCGCCATAGCAGACCTAATTTCCTATTGAATCAATTTCCCAAAGTAACATCTCTCTTGCAGACTGGCTTCATTGTTGTGGGTAATATTGGACACATGCCTTAGTTGAAAGAAATATTAATCTAGTCGACAAAATGTAATTATTAAGGATTATTTCCTTTAAACAAATATAGTAATAGAACCATTGTTGGTCTCATGAGTTTCCCTGCTATGATGGAAAATACTTTAGTATTTGGAGCTCACAGGTTAGTTTGTAACAATAGAGGTATTTTGTTTAAAAAGATTTTGGTCAAAGGTTTCTAGAAGTTTCTAAAAGTTTCTAAAAGTATCTAATTCTAAAAATGTTTCTGGATGAAGAGCACACTAAATATATTCCATAGGCATTTAATTCTCAAAATATTTTTCGGAGAAGAACAATCCAAGTAGTTTAAAGTGGAATCTAATTTTCAAAATGTTTCCAGCTGAGCAAAACCTCAAATAGCTTCTGGAGGTCAATAGTTTTCAAAATAAGTGCTAAGTGGAGACCCTTCCAAATAGCTTCTAGATACTTGTAATATTCAAAATATTTACGGTTGAAGAGAACTCCAAATAGCTTCTGTAGGAATCCGATTTTCAAAATGTTTACAGGTAGGAACTAAATATTCAATATTTCAAAATATTAGCAGGTAAGGCCCACTTAAAATAGCTGAAAGGGTTTCTAATTTTCTGAAAAAACAAACCCGTATATTTGATGACCACTTCAAATAGCTTCTAGAGGCATCTAATTCTCAAAAGAATGTATATCCAATGCATACTACAAATAGATTTAAGGATCATTCAATTTTCATATATTTGCCTGGACAACAAGAGCTTCACTGAAGCTTATTGACTTAAGATAATGAGCTTATTAGTTGTTTTTTCTGTCTCCCTCCTCATTCTATACCCCTTCTAAGCACACACATACACATCAACACCATTAGTATATGGGGTACTAGATTATATAGTCTCTAATCGTATCTCGGAGATTAATTTCTCTTCCCACTTCACATGAGCTCCTTGTTAGCCTTGCATGCAACCCGACTAACAATCAGCGGCAAGCTCTTTAATCTTGAACAGATTAGCCTTTATTATTATTATTATTATTATTATTATTATTATTAATAATATTATTATTAGTATTAGTATTATAATTATTATTATAATATTAGTAGTAGTAGTAGTAGTAGTAGCAGCAGTAGTATTTTTATTATTAGCACCGTGTCTTACTACCCGTTAGGGTTGTACGCACTTAGACCACATTGTGTCAATGGGCCTCTAAAAAAAAATAATAATATACGCACTTACGCTAATGTGTAATGGTTGGGTGATTGTGAGATGACATGGAGGAACTACAGTTTAGCGTGGGATCCGAACCACGGCGGAGGCCTGGCATTCCACACAATCACAAGTTGTGATTAATACACGTAATTTCAGATTAATACACGTAATTTCAGAGGTGATGGAAGGGTTTGGAAATCAGATAAATCTGTGCCAGGACCAAGAATTGAAACCTTGACCCCCAGCACAGAAGTCTGACACCTTACCCCGAGACCACCAGGTCACCGATTAGCCGTTAAATGTTGGACTTCTCCGACAAGGAAGAAAACACTTTCTTTCTTTCGAGCAGTAAAACACGAATGATGAGAAACATAAGTTGGTGAACTACGTTGCAGATTAATATAGTTAAGGATAATATATTTTTTAGTCAAACAAAGAGAAAAGAACAAGCTAAGAGCAAACTAAAATTGGATTATGGTGTTTTTAGACTCAGTTTGGTTTATTGGATTGAATATATTGAAAAAACCTTCATCTTAGAGCCACAATTTGGTTTGCTGGTGATGAAGAGTTCAGGCTTTGAATCATGGCTGTATGTAGCTCGAAAGATCATTTCTGGACTCACAAAAGTACCTATCCAAATCTCGGGCTAGTTCCATCCAGTCCACCTCATTAACCCTATCCTTATCTTAAGCTCGCTCTATCAATCCCACCTCACAACAACTAATCCCTATCTAGAGCTAGTTCTATACCAGTCTTCCTTACTACACCTTATCCCTATCTTTAGCTAGTTCTATCTAGTCCATCTTACTACACCATATCCCTATCTTGAGCTAGTTCTATCAAGTCCATCTCAATACGCTCTATCCTTATCTTGAGCTAGTTATATCCAGTCCACCTCATCACACCCTATCCTTATCTTGAGCTAGTTATATCCAGTCCACCTCATCACACCCTATCCTTATCTTGAGCTAGTTATATCCATTCCACCTCATTACACCCTATCCTTATCTTGAGCTAGCTATATCCATTCCACCTCTTCACACCCTATCACTTTCAGGTTCATTCTAATGTTATCTGCGTCTAGATCTTCCCAATTCTCTCTTACCATTGAGTTTGACAATCGATACCTTAGAATGCAGTTCTAGATTTTTCCATTCGAGCTGCGCGCTACGTCCACAGTAATTTTTCTAGAATTGATTTAGTGAAACTAACGATATCTGATGATGAGTACAGGGTATGTATCTAGGTGCCTTAGGTGTTCATTTTACTTAAGCAATGATTAGTTATAATTTTATTATTATATTTTATTATAATTCATGATTTTTTGTGTATTTTTATGACTAACATACAGTGAAACCTAGTCTATAAATTCAAAATAGGTCTAGAAATGATGAATATAAACTAAATCCATGAAAATCACGAAATGAAAGGAACAATATTAAGACTCAGTAAACTAACATGCAATTCAAATAGTGCTTATTTTAGCCACGTGAGTAATAATTTGTAAGATTCATTACAGCTTAAAACGACCAAAAATTTACATAGAATCTTTATTTTAGCCATCATTATTTACGTTGTTAAATCTTCGTGTTCTCGTCCAAACCAAATATTTTATGAAGCAAAGTCAGACTTGGTTTATTTATATTAGTTCGTGTTTTTATGTGTAAGCTAAGTGTTACTTTCCAATTTTAAAAAGATGCCTTTTTTTTTCTTTTGTCTTTTTGGTGATCTTAATAGTATCCTGAATTTTTGATTAGTTTTGATGTTTATAAGCACATTGAAAATTCATCCAGTGATATAAAAAGAAGCTATTTTTTAAAGTTAGAAAACGTTTCAAAAAGATGGTAGGCCTAAATAGTGATGTAGAGAACCATTTAGAAATTTAAATTATAATTTTAAAAAATAATATAAGAACGAGTGAGATGGTTATGCCTTTAAAAATGTAGAGACTATTAAAAATATTAGTCAGAAAAGAATTCCCACAAAGAAGAAGCTTTTATGAACGCAAACGAACGCATGTAAAACACTATAAGTCAGGGGTTGGTAAAAGGTCGATTGCGACTGACCGGTCGATCTTGAGGTCATTTTCAGTCTATCAAGTAAGAAAATATATTGTCATACTAAAGTCGATCTTTTAGACTTTTAAAACTCACGAATATATTAAATACTTTCAAATAACCAAAATTAGCTTGATCGGTCATAGCGATCGTTAACGTCATAATAAAATTAATGCTTTTATTACAATCGGTGTAACCAAATTTGACAGAATGAGACATGAGAGAGGAAGAGTAATAGTAAAGGAAGAGTCACTTCAAGACAGGAGAGAGAAGGTACGACTAGGTTGTATGGACATTTGAGAAGAATGGAGAGAGAAATGATACCCAGGAGGATGTTGGATATGGATATGGGGGTGGGAGGCGGAGAGGAAGATCAAGGGACAGATGGCTGAAGTGAGTAGGGAGGAGTGTTGAGGAGAGAGGAGAGGACTGGACCAAGGTGGAGGGAGAGTGATGAAGGGAGGAAAGGAGGCAATGGAGAGGCTTATGTTCCAAACACACCAAGCCAATTGCCAGAAGATGTTCGTCATGATGATGAAGAGGAGGAGGATTAACTATATTTTTTTATAAAGATGGAGCCAAAAGTACTTGAAGAAAGATTGAAATTAAGGAATAAATAATATAAAATGGATAGACCAAAAAAAAGAGTCAATGGTAGAGGGAAGAAACGATGGATGATTTCGGAACCTTTGGTCGATGGGGTTCAAAGAGGTTGCCGACTATGCTGTAAGGTATTGACAAACTATCTTAAGATTTCGTCTCTCCATATTTGGCTCCTTACACTCAAATTAATTTACGGTGTTATTCCAGAGAACAACGAAGCTTTCTCTAACTGTCAATGTGTTCAAACAGCAGACATCTCAATCAGTCCGAAGATTGGTATCTGAGTACCATATGTGATCTTTTACAATTATGAATCAATTTGAGACAGGAAATGAATGTTTCCCTTTTTAACCTTTCAGAACATATCTGGTAAAAAATTCAGATCATTGAATCACAAATAAAAGGGTGATATATTCTTTAAGGCCTCGATTATTTATTGATAGAAACATAAAAAACAAGATTTTGAAAACTATTGCGGAACCCTGGTTGGGAATCACTGCTATAGACTAGTTAGCCAGTAATGGGGGGTTAATGGTATGGTCTCAGCTGGGTGAACTGAAGGTAGATTTTCAAAAATTGTTTTCCACTTTTATCTCATGGGACTGTGGGCATACTCGATTGGTGTGAATATGCATTTATCCAGTATGGGCCGTCTAATGTTTTTATCTCACAGGTAGAACAGTTACTAGACCTAATTTTATGTATTTATACGCCAAGTAAAGTTATCTGAATCTTTCACTTTTGATAGATTTTTATCAATACCTATAAAATAACACAAGTGATGTATTAAAAGGTCATCAGTGTCAACTTAAAATAAATTTTATATTTAATTAAAAGCCATTTCTATGAAATTGCACTGTAGTTAAAAGTGGGGAAATAAAATAGAAATTTACTGTGTTGGCGATCGTGTGGGTAAGCTTAACTTGATGGCTTCTGGACGGACCACAGACACGTTAAACAGGAACAGACAGACCACAGACGTCGGGCGTCTCAATGGTTCCGACGAGAAGACTAGTCGTCGTGACGCATCCACAATCCAATTGATCAAAGTTATTACTCAAACTGGGTTCAGTTCTAACTCGAACCATTATATGGTTTTAACAAAAATTAAATGATTTTATGACACAGTCGCACAAAATTTCTCATTAAGTGTATTGTACTATAGCTTGAATAACATTTTTCAAAAATAGAATTTCAGTAAGCCACCCTAAGTTTGTTCCCCTCTACCCACCAAAAAACCCAATACATATTACTAATTACAATAAAACTCTTCATACATAAAATTGAAACAACTTTTCTTATATATTATTTGTTCGTTTCGAATTTTCAAAAGTAATTTATTTGAAACTACCATCAAATAATTTTTAATATGAAAAGATAAAAACATTTTCCTATTTATCGTGAAAAATTTACCAGATATCTACTTTGAACTATATTCGAAATACCACAAATTTGTAAATTTTTATTAGGTAAACTAACTTTAAAAATGTTTATTTAAAAAATTACCATATAGTACTATTTATCATGAAATTAGACTCAAAATCAAGAATTTTTAACAAAATTTCTGAAGTTTATTTTAAAAACAATCAAATTTCTCAAAAATGAATGATCAATGAGCAGATATAAATTTTATTTTTATAAACAGCTATATAAAATTGTGATATACCTACTAGATACCCATTATGTACCAAATCGTTAGAGCCAACTTCAAAATATATTCTAATTAAATAAACCATCATAAATTATCTTAAACCATTTATTTGGGAAAAAGTTCGAGTTTTACTTCATTAGTTATCTACCCTTAAAAGAATATACCTCCAAATTATTATTATTATTATTATTATTATTATTATTATTATTATTATTATTATTATTATTATTATTATTTATCACCGCGTCTTACTACCCGTTCGGTTTATACGCTTAAGTACTAATTACGCTAATGGATTAGGAATTGGGAAGGTTGAATTTAGGGGAAGTGAACCCGCAGTTGCGTGGAGGGAGAGTGGAAAACCATTTAGGAAAAAAAGTTCACCCGACCGAGATTCGAACCTCGATCTTCCCGTCCTCAGCAGTCGAGCTCAACACGTTTGTTTGTTTATAAGAGTTTTTATTTTAACTAAACATCTAATATTTAAGATATTATAATAAACAGGAAACATATTGAAAGCCAGTAATCACCAGCCCCGTGGGGCTCTCTAACACTAACAGTACACAGACATATAATTGACATAATTATATTATTTGATGCCCTGGTGGGGTGATTATTTTCATCTTTGGGCTAGGGGGGGGGAAATATAATAAAAACCCGCCCAATCGCCTGTATGGGGTTATCAGGGACCTCTAATAACATACAATTGTACATATAAGATGAAATGAAACAGAAAATGAAGAGGCATAGAGAGCCAGACGAGGACGTATAGCGCGTTTGCCAACTACGACACCGAGGCGGGTTATACCTCCAAAAAATAAGTGACATATACAGTGTTATTTAGAAAGTCTAACTCTCGCTAGATATACATCCTCTTTCTAATGGATTGGATGTAACAAGCTCACGATAGCGATAGGGTGTAATATTATCGTCTAGATAGAACTAGCTCAAGATAGTGGTAATGTGTAATAAAGTGGAATGGATAGAACCAGCCTAAGATAGCAATAGGGTGTATTGAGCTGGACCGGATAGAACTAGTGAAAGATTGAGATAATGTGTAATGTGGTAGACTGGTTATAATTATTTCAAGATATGGTTTAACGAAGTGGACTGGTTGGAATTATCTCAAAATAGGATTATAAAATAGCATACTTTTGTAAGTCAATGAACTTTCGTGCTTCTAATGGCTTAGAGTAAGTAATTATACCTGCATTTTAAGCTATACATATCATAAAATCAAAATACTCCAATTTTTTGATAAATGGTTGGATATGACATTTAGAAAATCTACTAAACTTGGTCTAACGTATTCATACACAAAGTCAAGTGAAATGTAGATGTCACTTTTGTTAGATTATATATATACCTCTAATAGAGTACTAACAATATAGTGAAATCGTATTAATCTTAACCACAAAATTTTGTATTTTTCTTTTAAAGATGATCCTAATATCCATTCATAAGATAATCAATGTATATTCAAGTTTGTTTACATAATTCATGTATAAATAGTAAAAATAATGTCTCTATTACATCTTTTTGAGTCACTTAAATATTAATATGAATGTTATTTAGTATTCACATACATATATATACACACGCGTGTCTACGTGTGTGTGTCTGCTGTTGTAAGGAGGTTGGCGTTAAAACACCCAAACATTCTCCCCCACGTCTTTTAGGTAAGCCCCTTCAACAACGTTAATAAAATAGATGCATCATCGTGTTTCTAAAAAGATGAATTAATTTGGTAGATTTTAAAATTAATTTCTTACGTTTTCTACAGGATCAAGAAAACTCAACAGATTATGTGAAGGTAATATATTATCAACCTCCTTTTGGCATTGTTGTTCAAAATGTTTTGAAGAAGCTAAGTTTTTTGGTAGTAATGGTTTGGAGGGGGGGTAAGGAGGTGTGATAAAGTGGTGTATTGAAGCCCAAGTTCAAGCGCTATTAGCGTGGAAGTGTTTCTCAGCCACTTTAAACTTTGTTGTTCGGATGGCAAGTGGGGGCCCCGAGGTCGATAACCGCTTTCAAAACTTTTTTTTCTTTGCCCAACTTGATACTGTCCTATCCAAAGATATATAGAGCACCATAAATTGAAGGACATGCTTACTGGCTTTTACGAATCCACTGGGGGAATGGTGGGGGAGTGTGGTAAGGGGGCAGGAGAGGTGATGGAAGGCCAAGATTGAGGCTTCCTCAAACCTCCAAAACATTAAATTATCAAAAAACTTTCTTTAAAAAATGGACGTAAGAAATGATCTTGTATTAATATTTCAGTAATTTTGTTTAAATATCTACAATGCTTTATAATTAATTAGAAGTATTAATCATCTCTGGTTGATAATAAACATTTAGAAAATTTATTTTTTCATTTCTATATAATTATATGAATATTGATTTTCAATTACCTGCTTCAAAATAAATATGGTTGCATCCCCGTAGAAATGTTCTCAGCTAATTCGCAGTACTTACGGTGAGATGGGTGGGGATGGGTGGGGATGGTTGGGGATGGGTGGGGATTGGTGGGGATGGGTGGGGATGGGTGGGTATGGGTGGGTATGTGAGACAAAGCCAGTGCTTTCACAGTTTTCATGGCAAAACTCTTCTTTTGCCAAAATAAATAAAATATTGTTCCATTAGAAACCGTTTAAAAGGTTTCTCAACTAATACCGCTATGTTCATGACAGATATTGAACAACTGTTGTTAACACAATGTAAAGAAATCTAAACACTTATGTTTCTAGTTGAGCAATATTTTATTTATTTTGGCAAAAAAAAAAAAGTTTTGCTATAGAACTGAAAGAACACTGGACCTTTCTTGTGTCCCCTTCCATGCTACAGCGGGGATTTTCTCACCACAAAGGTAAGGATTGTACAAATACTTCTCAATCCACTACTGTGGGGTGAAAAAAAAATTGTGTTTGAATGTTGATAAATGTTCAAAATAACAATATTATTCATAATAAATACCTTAAAAATTATTCGTAAGGTGAAAACATCACCTAAAAATCCAAAATGACAATATATGGCCTGTAAAATAAACATATCTCCAGTCATATTGCTTGCGATTTACCAATATAAAGATGATCTGTCATAAGAATCCAAGCCCTGTTGATAACTTCACAAACTTATGTGTGCAATTGTTTCATTCCACGATGATGGCCTACCAAGGTTTCACGATAGTTTTAAAAGACTATGCTATGACAACCAAAATGGAGTTCAATAGAGGACAAACTATTGCTTAAAAATTGATTTTAGGTTTTGATATGATTAATTTCAACCAAGACACTGCATTTCCTTTATAAAATAATTGTGGCTTAAACTAATCGACACACGAGCTAACTCGAGTTGATTATTTTGACTGAGCAAAATAAGAATTAGAATTTTTTTAACTACCAGAATATCATGAAAAAAAAATTTTTTTTTGTAATTTTTCAACAAACTTACATCCGTATATCACCATAAGTTTTCTCGTCTATCAGGATGGTGACAGTGGTTGTAAGATTTACGACGCAAACATAAGTTTAGGAGTGCCAAATAGACGTGTTACAAACGTTTAGAGATTACGGATTAGTTATGAAGTTATTTAATATTTTAAAATAATGTTTTCACCAAAATGTAGGTGAAAGTTCTAACTTATAAAGAGTTTAAATTTTAAGTATTAATTAATTTTGAAAATATATGGTAAATTACATAAAACCCAATAAAACAATCTCTTATTAATTTACAATTTGCTGTTGTAACCCCTTCAAATATTTATTTATGTAATCACACGGTCTAAATTGAGAGGCGCGCTTGTTAAACATTGTTGTGCTCTGTATTGTGGATGATAAATCGAATAATGCAAGGTGTTGTGATTCGCTAGAAAACAAATAGAACGTATGTACTGACAACATAAACAGTGTGTCAGTATTCTTCGCGGTAAATCTGGCTAGGAGGAGGAATAAAAAGTAGTGTATCCAGCTAACATGGCTGACTAATCACCATCGTGTCTAGGGGGGATTACTCTGCCCGTTTTGGGGCTATGTAGGTTAGAACGTCGGATCATCAGTATTTGTATTGGAGGGCTACTATCAAGCCCTGGGTACCTGGGTTCATATACCGTCTAGGATCACCTAGAAGTCAGTTAGGCCATTGGTTATTCCTTGCAATATTTCGTTCTGCCCAAAGCATCCAAACGATTTTTTAAGTTCTTTTACATCTTTTAAAATTTCACATCAACATCACATTTGTAATAGACCTAGTAGTACAAATAAAAACCACAAAAATCCAAACTGAAGGTCAATCAATAACCAACACAATCATATATCCACTAATTCCCCTCATCCTCGGTCACGACACATCCTGACGATCATAGGACCATATTAGAGAGGAAGAGGGTGACATTTATTTAATATAAAAAGGCTAGCTCTAGGTTTCTAACCTTTTTCTTTAAGTGGTTAATGTAGGGGTAGTGAAATAAGGTCAGTGTTTTTGCAGTTTTTATAGCAAAACTATTTTTGTCCAAAATAAATAAAATATGGATTTAGCACAAACATAAAGTTTAATTTTCTTCACACGGTGATATCAACAGTGGTTGAATATCTGTCATGAGCATGGCAGCATTACACGAGAAACTTTCTAAATTAAGATAAGAAGTTGTCATTAAATTCCAGGACACCTTTGAAAGATATTTAACAATTTTTGATATTAACATGTGAAGAAAATGAATGTCTAAGTTTCTAATCAAGCCATATTTTATTTATTTTGAGAAAAGAAATGTGCTCTAAAAACTGCAAATACACTAATTTTTTTTATTAGCATCCCCTATATCCCCAAATCAACCTCAGAAGCAATTTTTTTTACCTAAATTGTCATCAATTTTATTAACTTTAAATTAAAATTAAAACTTTTTAACTGGTCAGAAATCTGATGATAATGTTCACCTATATTTGGTTGAAAACAATAATTAAAATATAATAAACATTTTATTAAAATAATGCGGTATTTCTAAATGTTGGCAAAGCATCTCAATCTACAATGAAAAAAAGGAGAAATCCACCAAGATTTTGAGTAGCTATGAAATAAAATAAGAAAACACATTTTCTTCTGATTCTTATCAATCCACAGAAGCTAGAATCTTCGCCAACAGACAGCGTCCGCTTGGTAGGTATGGCTAAATTTTGACCTGAAGCCTTGAAGTTTGTTTTAGAATATATTTTATACAAACAAAAGATTCTGTTTATAGTTTATGAATGATAAAATTTATTAGCTATTTCTTGTAACATAATTGGCAAGACTGTACAGTTATAATAAAAGAAACAACTGTTTATTTTTACCAAATGAACAGCAATCCATTACATCTTGTTTGTTTTATCACAATGCCGTATTTGAACTGATTTTATCAGTGACCATATGCTTTCTTTACATCCATATATGTCATTATCAAGTCTGACCAAAATTCATTCATAAGTAATTCCACTCTTTCCACCCTCTTTTAGTGACCATTGCAAAGAGTTTGTGTGTTTGTGAGGGTTTATTTATTCACCTCGGTGTACTCGCAATAATTCATTTACAATAATCCAAGTAATCTATACAACTTATGTTCTGTTCAGAGTAGGAATTGTTTTCTGAAAGGCCTTTTTCCCTACCAGAAAGCTATTATATAGTAGGATTTTTGTAGGAAAAATGACCTTTCAGAGAGTAATTCTTACCGTGAATGGAGTATATGACCAATAAAACTTATTGATCCAGATCCCCTAAAACAGATTACTCAAAATAATAGAACTAAGAAGTCAGAAGTTATCTAAAAATAAAAAAAAGTTTATTCAGCAATACAGCAGAGATGGGGGAAGGCTAGTACTAATAAGCTCAATTCCAGTAGGCCTTCCCATACCGATAAAAATGATAATGATAAATATCTTGATCCATCACCTGTTATTAGGTTGAAATGCATTGGTTTATTTTTTCTTCTTTCCCTAAAAGTTTGATTTTTGCGCGTTTCGAGAGGCTAGAATATGCATATCTGCTCTACTGTACCTAGGTACATTTTTTATTTTGAAGAGGTAATATAGATATACTATTCTTTGTAAGCATTTTTGAAAATTTTAAAAAATACTTTTACTAAAAATAGTTTCTTAACAACAATTAATTTAATTTAATGACATTAGAATTTTTAAAAAAACATTCAAAGAAAACTAAAAACTAATTTTTAATTTTCATACTACAGATAATACATGCAAGTTTTACTTTATATCCATTACTGTTTTCAGCCTGTGACCTGGGTCAGTGTTTTATTCAAGCTTACTAGGCCTGTCGTAGCTTCATATGCTTTATAATCTATCTTAAGACTAGGACATGCACAACATCCAGTCCCCAGCCATTAATTCACTACTGTGAAAGGGTAAACCTACATTTCACCAATAATACATTTTTCGGCCATGCCAGGAACGGATCCTCAGACCCTTAGCTCAGTAGACAAACATGCTACCGACTGAGCTAAGGTGAAGGATTAATAAATTAAAGCTACAAAATAAATTACAAATTAGGTTTGGATCTAGCATAGAACTATAGCTATGTTTGTTCCAGCACACACCTCTATTAAAAAAACACCTTTTATGCAATGGTTTTGATTTCGAAAACTTCGAAAATCTCTAGTAAATCTTAGGATAAATGTAAGAAAAAATAATCCATGCATAGATGTGAATTTTTTAAATTTTGGGTGGAGTTCCCCCTGTCTGATGGTGTTTATTTGACTGTTTGCTCCAATATAGTAGGTATACACATGTTACTAATCTTGGCTACAGCTACACATATGAACTATAGACCCACAGGAAGTAACGATGAAGTGCGTACTTATATCCCACACTACCAAGGTAGGATGCACCCAGCCTGAGAGTACCCCGTCTGCTATAAGCATCATCACCCTCTCCTCAATCGATACTACCAATTTTCTTTAAGGACTAGAATTCAGGCTGTGAACCGTCACTTCTCCTATCACGTAGAAAAAGAGACGATTACTATTACATAATTACATAAGTTATAATTGATTGAGGATAGGCAAGTAAGATGCATCACAGAAATATATAGGTTTAACAAATAAGTTTATTCAAAAGCAAACAAAGAGATATATAATTACATATGAGGGAAAAGATTTAATCCAATTAATTAAAGATAACTGTATTCTGTTATCGAGGTATGAAACATTCAGTTGGCCGAACAGATACTAACACTTTTGGACAAGGAACCAACAGAAGTTAGATAGACCATTTTATTCAGTTTAATAACTCTATAAATAGTGATCTTCGATCTTACTTCTATGAAGGAGCATCTATCTCAACTCAGCGAGAGTAAAAAATAAGAAATCTAAATTAAATTAAGTTTTAGGCAATATACATAAAGAAAATCTAGCCTGGCTAATACCAGACTAATACATGAGGGGTCTAATCATGAACGATAGTGAAACCATTTAACATAGAAACATAGTATCAAATCCTATATTTTGAGAGTTACTAAGAAGATTGTTATTTAAGCTAGCTTGGAGTTAACCCCCCATGGAGGGTTACCAAAACCTTAGAATAATTTTCTATAAGAGGAGTTTCCTTTTTTATAAATAATAGATGGCTAACAATCAGGCATCTACACAGTGATTTACTATGGCCGACTATTTCCTAATGAGTACTGCCAGGACTAACAATAGTAAATATATATATTTACCAATTACTAGGGCACAAAATACCTAGTAAAAACTATCGTTGAACACTTAGATACCTATGGCGCCTAAAGGGGCCGGAACAAAGCATTATCCCCGCGGGCCACTACTTCAATCTAGTAGTGTTCCCACAGGTTGCTCACCGTAAATAGATACACAAACAAGGGTGTAATCGTGACTGCAATCAGTCATTGACCTAACTAAGTTCAAGAAGAAAACGTTAGATGATCTGATTGTTGCCATAAGGAGATCCTAAGCGTAATCATAACGTTTAGGGTGTCATAATAATATCCTGATAAATATAACAAAGTCTTAAGGACTTAGAAAAGGAAATAGAACAAAACCACTAATAGAACTTTATTCTAACTAAATCATTATCATATCACTGCAACGAGTTATCTAACACATATCTTATGTGCAACATGATAATTTTTTTCCTCTAATTTCAAATTTTCTACTTAAATGAAAATAAATATAAATGTAAATAAAATTTGAAATAGTAGAAACAAGTAAATGTTTTGCTTTGACAGATTAAATACGGGTATATATATAGCCTGTATTTAAATTTACCTTTATAAAACAACACTCTTACTTTTACCTTACTTCAATTTACATTTATGTTTATTTTTCAATTACAAAAGTTATACTCTAAATTGTTCTACTATATCTAGTATAATTTAAACAATATGTACAAAAATACCTTTACACTTTAGCTACTATTAAATATTTTACCTTATATATCGTCAACTCTTTTAAGATGACTGACATGCACCCTACGGGTCAGGTCTACATCTTCCAGATGCTATAACATCACAGATACCGGAGTTAAGAAAGATTTGACGAGCCATGGGCCACCCCACTCCAGCTTGAGTTTGGCAGAGATCCTGTCGGCAGCTGAGCTAAGAGGGAAGTTACGACACAGAACTTGGTCACTGACAGACACATAAACTGGCTTACAACCTCAGTTGTAAGCCGCGGCCATTCTATTCCCAGATCTCCACAAATTATAAAAGGAAAGCTTACACCTTTCATAATAAGAGTAGTTCACAGAATCCCCCACGATCAAATCAACGTACCAGATTGCCAACAAGGGATGATTTAACTCTCGACTAAGAAACTAAGATGATGGTGTGGCTCCTGTAGACTCATGTATAGCTGAGTTAAAAGCTAGATATAAAAAAAAATCTAAATCTTGGTCCCAGTGAGACTGAGTATTACCATGATAAATCGTGAGAGTAGTGTTAAAGTTACTATTGAACCTTTCTACTTGATTAGGGGCAGGATTGTAATGGCTAGTAGTTACATGTTTAATACCCCACGCAAAACACATATCATGAAATATTTTGGAGTGAAAACAATGTCCATTATCACTGACAAATTTCCTGGGGGCACCAAAAATAGTCCATACTCTATGAGACGCTTTGACCATAGTTTCTTCATATTCCTAATGCAGATAATGACAACAAACTTAGAAGAATCATCAATAAGGTTAAGTACACCGAAATTCCCATTAGTATAAATAGTGATGGGGCCTACAAAATCAACAAACACAGTTTCCAACGGGCTATGAGCAACATCTGCAGAGTGTAACCCATAACGAGTGTTCTGTGGAGGTTTGGCTCCCAAACAACAAACACACTTTCTATTCCACTGCCTAACATCCTGGTACATATTGGGCCAAAAAAAAAACACCTGCGCTATCTTTTTGTAAGTTTTAAAATACCCAAATGGCTTCCAAAAATAGAGTTATGAAAGTAGTTGAGTATCATACCTCTTAATTTAGCGGGAACAAAAATGTTCCTACCTTTCCTGTTCTTCCCCTGTACGCACAATAAACTGCTATGCATGTTAAAGTACTCAACCTTATCACCCTTCCCCAGCAGATCCATAATATTCCTACAGTAAGGATCTTCAAGATGATGTTGATCTAAAGAAACAAAAGATTCTGGGATGGAGCTGATAACGTTGACACCAGCAGGAATAGGACAAGAAAGAACAGGGAACACTTCTTCGTCGATGCGAGAAAGAACATTGGCAACCAAGTTATCTTTCCCCGACACATGTTCAGTTCTGAACTTGAACTGAGACAACTTAAAAACCCAACGGCCAATTTTCCCTAACTACTTTGGGTGGTTGAACATCCACGACAAGGCTCTATTGTGAGTATACAGAAGGAACTCATGTTGTTCGAGATAATCGGCAAACTTCTTGATACCGAATAAGCATCCAAGACATTCTCGTTCATACGCACTGTACCTTTCCTGTGCATCAGTAAGAGGTTTACTTGCGAAAGCTACACGAAGTAAACCTTCTGGATGCCGTTGAGAAAGAACTGACCCAAAGGCATTGGATGAGGCATCAACCTTAAGTTCAAAGGACAACGAAAAATCAAGCATTCTAATCACCTTAGGGGACACCAGATTTTGCTTAGGAACAGAAATAGCTTTCTTTTGGTCGCCTCCCCATAAAAACTGTACTCTTTTCTTTTTTAGAAGGTTTAAAGGGGCAGCCAACTTAGAAAAAGATGGAATGAACCTGGGATAATATGCACACATCCCCACAAAACGTTGAACCTGTTTCAAAATTTTTGGGACAGGAAAGCCATCAACGTGTCTAATACTTTCAAGGTCCACAAAGATAATACCCTTATAAATTACATATCCCAAATTCTTTATACAATCCGTACCCCGTGTCACTTTATCAGGGTTAACAGTGAGTTCAGCCTCCCAAACCCTTGGAGAACCATCTTGACATGTTCATTATGTTATTCTAAGGATTGACTATAAATACAAATGTCGTCTAAATAATTGAATACAAATTTGAATTTGAAGTCGGACAAAGTATGGTCTAACACTCGACTAAGTGCCACTCCACCACAACTGATCCCAAAGGGAACTCTCTTATAACATCCCCAAGGGATAACAAAGGCGATATACTGCTTGGAATCCTCAGTAAGTGCACATTGAAGAAAACTAGCATTCAGGTCTATCAAACTATAGACCTTCGCACCTCCTAAATGTTGAAATGCACTTTCAACAGTGGGCATTGGGTATGTGTCGAAAACAATCTGTTTACTCATCTTACGATGGTCAACAATCAACCTATGTACTCCACCTTTCCTAGGGATAATAAAGGTGGGATTAAAATATTCAGATCGAGATGGTCTAATCACTTTTTTATCAAGCAGGTCCTGCACTGTATCTCTAAATGCTTGTAATTTATGTGGAGATCAAGAATAAGGAGGGGATCTAACTAGACGGAAATCAGAAAGAAATATCTGGTAAGGAAGGATATCACATCCACCCCAATTAGTGGTTATAGTGCCCGAAAAACTTTGAATGCTTGCATTAAGTTCAACGAGTGGTTTGCTAATCAAAAAGTTAATCCTCTCTATATATTTCTCAAATTTAATTTTAGCAATGGGGTTAAATTTGAAACAAATATAATTTTTTTCCTAAATCGACTTCCTAAATGATTTTGTATTACTTTAGATCCAAAAAATCTATATGTGTATTTTGGGCTATGGGTTTCCGAACATTCTGTATATGTCACACCCCATTCATGAATTTGCCAAGTTCATGAATCGGGCAAATTCCTGCCCGTTCCATGACCCTGTACGCACAATAAACTGCTATGCATGTTAAAGTACTCAACCTTATCACCCTTCCCCAGCAGATCCATAATATTCCTACAGTAAGGATCTTCTAGATGATGTTGATCTAACGAAACAAAAGACTCGGGGATGGAGCTGATAACGTCGACACCAACAGGATATAGGGCACACTCCTTCGTTGATGCGAGAAAGAACATCAGCAAACACGTTATCTTTCCCTGACACATGTTCAGTTCTGAACTTGAACTGAGACAACTTCAAAACCCAACGGTCAATTTTCCCTAACTACTTTGGGTGGTTGAACATCCACGGCAAGGCTCTATTGTCAGTATACAGAAGGAACTCACGTTGTTCGAGACAATCGGCAAACTTCTCGATACCGAATAAGTATCCGAGACATTCTCGTTCATGCGCACTGTACCTTTCCTGTGCATCAGTAAGAGGTCTACTTGCGAAAGATACTGGAAGTAAACCTTCTGGATGCCGTTGAGAAAGAACTGACCCAAAAGCATAGGACGAGGCATCAACCTTAAGTTCAAAGGACAACAAAAAATCAAGCATTCTAATCACCTTAGGGGACACCAGATTTTGCTTAATAACAGAAATAGCTTTCTTTTGGTCGCCTCCACACAAAAACTGTACTCCTTTCTTTTTTAGAAGGTTTAAAGGGGTAGCCAACTTAGAAAAAGATAGAATGAACCTGGGATAATATGCACACATCCCCACAAAACGGTGAACCTGTTTCAAATTTTTTGGGACAGGAAAGTCAACAATGGGTCTAATACGTTCAGGGTCCACAAGGATATTACCCTTATAAATTACATATCCCAAATACTTTATACAATCCGTAGCCCGTGTCATTTTATCTGGATTAATAGTGTGTCCAGCCTCCCAAACCCTTGGAGAACCATCTTGACATGTTCATTATGTTATTCTAATGACTGCCTATAAATACAAATGTCTTCTAAATAATTGAATACAAATTTGGATTAGAAGTTGGACAAAATATGTTCTAACTTTCGACTAAGTGCCGCTCCACCACAACTGATCCCAAGGGGAACTCTCTTATACTCATAACAACCCCAAGGGGTAACAAAGGCGGTTCTATCAAACTATATAGAACTACGCACCCCCTAAATGTTTAAATGCACAGTGTCGAAAACAATTTGTTGACTCAATTTACAATAGTCAACAATCAACATATGTCCTCCACCTTTCCTAGGGATAATAAAGGTGGGATTAAAATATGCAGATCAAAACGGTCTAGTAACTTTTTTATAAAGCTGGTCCTGAACTGGATCTCTAAATTCTTGTAGTCTAGGCGGAGAGCAAGAATAAGGAGGGGATCTAACTAGATGGAAATCAGAAAGAAATATCTGGCAAAGGAGGATATCACATCTACCCCAATAAATGGTTATAGTGTCCGAAAATCTTTGAATGCTTGCATTAAGTTCAACGGGTGGTTTGCTAATCAAAAAGTTATTCCTCTCTACCAATTTCTCAAATTTAATTTTAGCATCGGGGTTAAATTTGAAACAAATATACTTTTTTTCCTAAATCGACTTCCTTAATGATTTTGTATTACTTTAGGTCCAAACAATCTATATGTGTAGTTTGGGCTATGAGTTTCAGAACATTCTGTATATGTCACACCCCATTCATGAATTTGCCGAGTTCATGAATCGGGCAAATTCCTGCCCATTCCATGAACTAGCTGGTTCATTTCATGAACTGAGCAAAAAAATAGACCAATTCATGAATGATTTTGCAGTGCTTGTGCTGCCCAGTTCATAAATTGGGCAGCTACAATTTTTACTCACTCAATGAACTGGACGAGTTTTTGCCCGGTCCATGAAATGGACAAGCGAATACCAGTTTTAGAATGGAAGGTTTGGCTAAGTTAGATTGTGCTAGTTTGGTACAATATCTTAAATTAAATTTCAGTTAAGCTTGTAGTACATAATTCAATAGTAACTGCCAATTCATGAATTGGGCAAGGGTTAGTGCAATTTTTGCCTAGATCCTAAAATGGGCAAGAGAAAAATACAGTTAACGGAATGAGTAAAAATTTGCCCAATTTATAAAATGGTAAAATGGGCAGTTTCAATCTCTATCACCACTTGTTACTACCTGTTCATGTAGCCACGCATATACGATAATTATTATTTTATGGTTTAATGATGAGGTAGGAAGAAGCATTTTAGAGGTTATCCACACACATTTGCGTGGAAGAAAAATGAGAGACTACTTAGAGAAAACCACCCTTAATACACACAGCCTAGGATTCGAACCCCGATCTCTCCATCAGTAGCAGGCAAGTTTTACATAAGAAAGATGCCCTAGACTATTCGGCCACAGAAGCGGGTCTGATGGGAAGAGTTAAAGGCGATTCATTTCCCTGAAATGAGCAGTTCATATTATCTTGTCCATTCATTCTCGAACCACAGCTAGTAGTCCAGTTATTCGTGATAGAACTATACCGTTTGCAAGTGATATTACATTCACGATTGTTTACAGTCACACCACTTCATAGGTGACGTTGAACTAGTTCTACTGGTTTTTTTCCGGAAGAATCATTAAATACGAACTATTCATTCGTGGACGACACATTTCTAGGGCAAACACTTCACAAGTATTACTCAACAAACTGTGTGATCTTACTACCTGTTTGAGTACTTATGTACTAATTAAGCTATAAGTTTTAGGGATTAGGAAGGTTATATTTATAGGCAGTGTATCTGCATTTGCATGGAGGGAGAGTAGAAAACAATTTTGGAAAAACCATCTTTAGTATACCCGCCTGAGGTTCGAACCTTGATCTCCCTGTCATATGCAATCTACTCTTCTGTGAGAGTATCGCGTTAGATATTGCTGACACCGAAGGGCGTGGTGTCATATTTAATTAATTTAATTTATTAGGTATACTTCCAGCCTCCTTCATTTTATTTCAACTAAGTTGAGTGTTAATTTAATAACATTAGTAATAATAAACGCAAATTATAGAGTTCATTAAAGAAAACAATAAAACTGACTATACAACCTAACTTCATTTTATGTGCCTTTAACGCTCATTTAAATTTTACCAGGTTTATTAAGTCTATTTATCAAATTAATGCCAAATATGAGTGATAATAGATTAATTTGTCGCAGAGTAAATAAACTGAATATAAAAAACTTAATAAATATGTTTTATGAGTGCTACACACGTTACTAATATGTGAATATATTATCTCACTTACCCTCCCAATCCCCACATCTTAGAACTAAAAGTTACGTGAACACTACATGCCTGTTGCTATCATTATTACAGTCTTAACTTTTTTTTAAGGTAAAGTATTCTACTTGGGTGGTCAAGCTAGATAAAAAACTAATAAACACTGTATTCTATGGTACATTATATTAATACATTAGTACAATTGTTCACGCGGCTTATGACGCTAGTCTCTCAATAGATGTCCAAATTTTTAAAACTACGCTAGATAATCTCAATCGTTTGTTTACAAGTTTAAATTTAAATTACGTGTGATAATTTATTAAACGAAACATTTTTGAGTGATAGCCATATTGGTACGGAAATACAGATCACTAAATGTACATATTTTTCGTTTAGCTTTGGTTTAATGAAGGCATTTGCCAATTTTCATTAAAATTAGCTCTCGCATTTTTGCAGTATTCTCAGAACAAATATCTAAATACTGGACAGACGAAATTCCAAATAGTATAGTTAAGATCAAACCTTGCAACACTTAATCAGTAAGTAATTTATTATCCTTATTGATGAACTTATTGATATTAAAAAACCTTATATTTAGCTTAATTTTTCCCCCCCTGGGTCACTGCATCGGGTTTAATATTCACTACACGTGATTGACAATATATCAACAGGTGGTTAATTATTCAATGTCATTAAAAACTAATAATCCCATGTTTTAATGTACTTTGTCCCAGGTTTTACCAAGGGAGGTAAGGTACTAATAAAAGCTATATTTTTTACTGAATAGATTATTTATTTAAGCATTAATCTATGGCTATTAATTAATATTAAAAAAATTATTTGAATATTCTATTTTGTTAAAATAATATAATAAAATAATATTTTCTCATTAGTTGGTTTGTGAGTATTATTTTGTTCACAAAGCACACTGCAGTCTATATGTTAGAAACATATGTTTATTGGTGCATAATATTCAGTACTGCCAGACACAACCGCAAACAGTGGTGCCACAAATGACATGAAAAATAATTTACCTTATATTTAAAAAAAGGGGTTTCAACGAAGCCAACCTAAATTTCAAAGTAAAAGTTTATAAACTGCATTACAAGTATGATCTACAAATAGTTTGGATGAATAATTGAGAGTCTAATAGACAACTTC
>CABFWB010003293.1:2628-25565 GCA_902151455.1 Timema bartmani
TATATATATATATATATATATATATATATATGTATGTATAAAGAAGATACCAAGACAACAAATAAAGTTGATAGTTCTTACTGCATAGCAAATATCTCTCCGCAAGGATCGCTTGTGGTTCTCTTCCCGATAAACATATTTCTAATTGCTACCAAGATGACAAATAAATAATTTAAACAATAATCTTCTATTATCCTCTTGCCCTCATTCCTTCCCATAGTTTTAAAACAGCTTTGGAGGAGGGAAAAGTTTATATATTTTGTTTGCTGAACAAGCGCTCTCCTAGTGGTGAGATATGGAACTAATATTGTGACCTCTCTGGCTTGTATAAGTTTATATTTATTTTCTAGTGATTTCTTGATATAATGACATTCAACGCTACTACTGTTAGTAAGGATACATATGAAACTAACGAGCAAGGAATCAGAAAGTCGCGGGGTGTGATATTGTAATGGAGGATAATATAAGCTAGAAGACATGCTTCGCTACTGACATAAAAAATAATGGGATGTGCACCGAAGAGATTATCTCGCTCCTTTACCAAAAATATAGATATTTACTTAAAACTCGTAAGAAATGCTAAACGAAATCATATTATATTGTTGCAACAACTAAGAGCATAAATGAAATAATACACACTGTTACATAAGCATATTAAGAAAAAAGGAACATCACTGTTCACCAAAAAGCATAACGATCTATTCCCTATTTCCCAGACCACCATTTCAAAAATATATTTTCTTATATATTGGAATTTTATTGTTGATTTTATAAAATAGATTTAAAATAAAAGATTTTTATTTTTAATAGCTCTACAGCTTTGCAATAAGTTATTTCGTATCTCTAAGAGTCGTGGAGATATGATAAAATTAGAGATATCCTTTTAAATGCTAACCACCCTCCAAGTTATTTTCCCATAAAAATTAAATGCACCATTCTGTTTGTGATTAAAAAGCGCCTACATATGAATTTTAATCAACATCATTTTGGCCGATTTCAAGAAAATCACTTATTTCTCTTTTTGCCCTTAAGTAAACTACCCTTATTTTTAGGGGATTTTTAGGGGATTCCCTCTGTGTAAAACCCCATATACAAAGTTTTAACCCTATGGATAAAATGGTTTCGGCTCTAGGCCAAGATTCAAACACAAAATGGCATTGTGAAAACAAAATTTTTCTGATTCATAGGACCATGAAACGTCTACATTCATCAAAATCTTGAATTCAATTTTTTTGACGATCACAATACTTCCTCTATACTAGGGGTCGCTAGAAAGTAAAATACTTATCCTTCAACTCTTTCATGCTGCTACCAGGCAGAACAGATTAAACAGTATGAACATGTTTTTGGAGAGGTAATATAGACTTCGGACCAAATGATAATTTCAATGCATAAACTCACTCATATACAGCTACAGTCTACCTCGGTGGTCTTGGGGTAAACCCGTTTTTTGTGGGTTCGAACACAGTCTGGGTCGATGGAGTTCTCTTGAGCGATAAATATCCTTATCACAACATACCTCGGAAGGGGAAGTAAAGCCCTTGGTCCCATGTCCACTGTGTAATGTAAAAGAACTCTGAAAGGTATGTGAAAAAACCTTTCACGGCAAAACTGGTGGTACCTTTCGTTCTCGCTCAACGAAATTCTCGTGTGTTGATATAATCAGTCGGTTCAGAAAATGCAAGTTAAATACCTCAAATAAATAAATATACAGCTACACAGTTTTTCCACCCGGCAGCATAAAAGCCGACGAGTCACCGTGGCTGTGTTTTTGAATTATCAAGTAGTCGACGATATCACACGTCCATTACAAATTCGCCTTCAAAAATAATGAGTCCTGGACGAACCTGAATAGCTCAATGTTAGAGCACTGGTATGCTAAGCTATGGGCCTCGGGTTTGATACCCATGATCAGGTGTAATTTTGAAATATTGATTTAAATAAATATATTTGCGAATGGAAACCATCCCTACATAACATTTATTTTAATTCTGTATAGTCAGTGGGGCACCAAAGGAGTGGTTGGTGTGGAGGGGGAAGAGGGTGTATGGGTCCCCAGGATTGTCAGTAGTTTTATTAAAGCTTAGAATTTAAAAACTATAATATTAAAAATAACTAAAGATGTGTAATAGCATGTGCAAAATTTTAATACCAGCCTTACGTCTTGATATTCAAAAAGTAAACTCATTAAAAGTGCCCCTGAGATTTACAATAGGAAAAAAGTACATGATCTATAGCATAAGAAATTAATGCCCCACCCTCTTTGCCCCCCACCCCCAAAAAAGCAAATCACTGGGTGCACCACAGAAATAAACTCATGAATTTATTGATTTGTGTAAATTTGTCCCAGGAAGATGGCATGCTGAGAGTCCCGTGGTTGTTTCTGGAACTACTTGAGACCCATAGGTTGTTCGTGCTCGCCACCTCTTCGTGGTTCATCCTAGCCTGGTACTATCACGTGACGGTTCCCCAGTCCGCTGTTTTACTCTTCATTCTGGTATTGGCATGTAAGCCAAAATTTGAAATATTTGTTCATCGTGACCCACGTCTTTACTCCCTGTTCGGACTAGCCTTTTTTTCCCTAATGAGGTAGGGATGAGAAAGGCATTTACGTGGAAGAGTAATGAGAAACCATTTAGGAAAAATACCCTCAGTACACCGATCCTGATTGAATCTTGCAACCAACCAGGAGCTCAAGCGAGCCTCAACAATGTATTATTAGACGATTTGTCATTCCTATGTGTTGTCCACCGAACCTAGAAATGTTTTATTCTATAAAATTTATTATTGATTTGTCCAAGGGGTCCTTGAAAAAACTCAAATCGGTTGTAGAGTCCACAATATTGGGAAACCAAAGTAAAATCCATAAATCCAAGATGGCCACCAAAATTAGTGTAAATTTAACTATCTTGGCTTGTAATTCACCTAGAAAGGTCATTTTTGTTTTAAATCTATTCAGGTTGTCATCATGAATTTCATTTTACATCATTTACGAACAAAATAAAACATGGTGGTGATATCACGAGATGGCTGATGACATTATTACGAATCATACAAAACGCCTATGAATGGCATTTTGAGTTTAAAAAAGATAGGTACTAATTAAAATGTAAATACAAAATCATTGTTTATTCTGAATTATAGTAACACAAAAGAAGTATTTGTTACAGTAAATAATAATAATAATAATAATGCATTTACTGCCACTCATCATCCAAGTTATCAGATTCAGCAGATTCATCCTGATTTCAATCATCAAGATAATTCTCATCCTCAGACGAATCAGCATCGACATCCTAGTCCATATTTTCAGACTTGTCTTGATCAATTAAAATCAAATAGAATTAACTTATAGGGAAATTTATGATTTAATTAGTACATTGCTTCGCTCTTATTTTGCTATTGATCAACTCATCTACTCGTAAGCATTCTTCATAATTTCTGATTTTTCACTTTATAACAGTATAAAAAATATACGTAATTCATAATATAGAATAACTAAGTAGTAATTAAAAAAACATGTATAAAAAATTGATGTAAAATTCATATTCCCCGAGTGAGCAAATCTCTTCGGATTATGTACATACAAACTTTTAAATACTAAAAAAAAAAACACCGACTGAACAACTTTCGTTCATTGTTACAGATTTTTCTTTGTTAGTGAATGGATTTAAACATCCTTCTTTGCTGTAGCAGTAGCAATATAATGTGTACGAAATACGAACTTTGTGACATCCACAAGCCTCACTGGCACACATCTTTCCCTGTGCCTTACACTGACATCTAAGTGTATCATTGAGCTCTGGTGGAGCTGCGTCACAATTAGCAGTAACAGGAGCTGGGATTCCATTCTTTAAATTTCACCCAAATTGAGTTATATCGCCCGATTCATCTGGGGACGCACGCTGGTTGCAAGCTTTCCACAGCGTCACCTGAAGATGGGCCAGAAGAACATGCCGCGACATGTTAAGGGATGTTGGAGGTAAGGCCGTGATTTTGTGACATTTCTTCTTGTTAGTGAAGAGTTCGAATCTAGCATACTCCAGCAATGTCCCTGGCGATTGACCATATAAGGCGGTCAAGTAGACTGTAGCAGCCTCCATTAGAGACTTCGATGGAGCGTCAACTTCTCCCAGCACATCAGCTGACCCATTAAATTCCCCTACAAGCAACGTTTTCAATGCAGTCTCCTTGCCTTTACCGAATGGATACGAGGTCGTGTCACAGCCGCTGAGGGCATGCATGCCAAGTAACTGCAAACATTTTGGTTCGAGTTTAGCACAGGTGCTAATAATTCTAGCACCGTTCCAAGGCCGTAGCCAGCCAATAATTTCAGGGGGGGTTTGGTGGGCCCATCCCCCAATTGACGGAGGTTATAAAAAATTCTAAATAAAAAACTGTTCTAGAAGCTATCTGAAGTGCTTTTCATGGAAACACTACCCCCTAACTATCGGAGGCTAGGACAAATTCTAATTATTAAACGGCTCTAGAAGCTCTCTAAAGTGTTTTTTATTGTAACATAACCCATTAATAGCTGAAGGCTTGGACAAATTCCAGATATTAAACAGCTCTAGAAGTTCTCTAAAGTGTTTCTTTATGGCAACATAACCCCCTAACCACCGAAAAATAGGAACAATTCTAAATATTAAACACCTCTAGAAGCTATCAGAAATTCTTTTTTTATGACAACATAACACCATAACTGCCGAGGCTAGAAAAAATTCTAAATAATAAACACCTCTGGAAGCTCTCTGAAGTGCTTTTTATGGTAACACAGCCCCCTAATTTGTATTTGTACCTTAATTTTGATATTGTTTGAACCATAAATAAAGCCATATATATTTTTTTTCATAAAATTTCGGGGGGGGGGGTTTGAACCCCGAACCCTCCCCCCCCTGACTACGGCCTTGCACAGTTCCATCCCACTACTCTATCTGCACTCTGAAATCCAGATGTTCCCGATATGCCCAATAAACATGCAGAACAAACACATCTGTGTCATCACTCCTAGCATGGATAACACCTTTATCACGGCTTACAGCGTCAAGAACAAACAATATGATGAATACGTCCGCCTCGTCATTACTAAAGGTAGCACTATCATGAGTCTCCACCTTGACATCTTCTCCAAAACTGGATGGACCCAACACATTTGTTAATCTTTTTTGTTGCGCTTGCTCTTCATTATTGTATTCATTTTGAAAGAGGGATGGTGATGGTGAGATAATAATCGATTACAATTTCACCAGATCAGCTTATTCTTACATGGTCCTTGGTCGATACATCTTTGTATTTGTTGAAGACGATAACCTTCTCAATATCAGTATAGCAACTCAAACAACCCTTGATTGTCTGTCAGAGCTTCTGCGGCTAGTGCACGTATCTCAAGAAGGTATTGAGATTTATAACGTGCATACTGCACGTGACCAGCAAGGAAGAAATACTCGAGAATGCACCCCAGAGTCAAATGGAAGTCACCCTCTATTTCTCTTGGTGAACGAGTAGCGTTGGCCGAAGAAAGTTGTCTACCTAATGTTGACCAGTGGGATGTTGATGTGCTGTTTCCAGATAATGTTGTATTTCCTCAAATGTCTTCCATCCAGTTGACAAAAAAAAAGCTGCAAAATAGCCACTGATACACCACGGAAAGATCTCATTGCTTTCACCCAGGACTTGCCATTGAATCCCACATAGGCTGAGGCAACATACACATCAAAACAAGATCCTTTCATGAGTTTCGCAATGCATACAAATAATGGCATGATTATATATAGCGTAACAAGAGTGATATTTACATATCAATGATTTACAAGTAACTTAGCGGTGGCCATCTTATGATATGGTCACCATGTTTTATTTTGTTCGCAAAATTAATGATGTAAAATGAAATGCCTAGTGAAAACCTGAATAGACTTAAAACAAAAATAAAACAAGATCCTTTCATGAGTTTCGCAATGCATACAAATAATGGCAAGATTATATATAGCGTAACAAGAGTGATATTTACATATCAATTATTTACAAGTAACTTAGCGGTGGCCATCTTATGATATGGTCACCATGTTTTATTTTGTTCGCAAAATTAATGGTGTAAAATGAAATGCCTAGTGAAAACCTGAATAGACTTAAAACAAAAATAACACTTCTAGTTGGATTATGAGCCAAGATAATTAAATTTACACTATTTGGGTGGCCATCTTGGATTTATGGATTTTGCTGTAGTTGCCCAATATTGTCGACTCTACAACCGATTTGAATTTGTCCAAGGACCCCTTGGGAGCACAAATCAATCATAAAAGTTTCTAAGTTTGTTGTCCACCAAATCGACTACATTGGCTGAGTAGAGATAAACTTTCGTTGAATGGGTTCCATCAGAATGCCCTTTATTTCCCTTGTAAGAATTAACTGAGGACATATTAAGGATGCTATTATCCCTCGTTTATTTCGTTGGTGGGGATTAATTGATGCAATAATCCCCCCTTTATTGAAATGGATGTATATTAATGTTGCAACAATCTCTAGTTTATGTTCTTGGTGTGGATTAGCTGAAGATACATTAATGGTGCAATAAATGTTCATTTATTTCCTTGTATGGATTAACTGGAGACATTTTATTGCCACCATACCCTTGTCGTTTTCCCTCTTAGACTTCCGAATGCTGGTCTGGCAAAAGGTCACGTGGATGACCTTGGAATGCCTGCTGAACGACCTCTCAAGGATGTCCGAACTACACAGAATGCGACACCGGCGATGGAAGAGAGAACAATGGCGACTACGCACTATTGGAACTCGCAATAGACGTACCTCAGATAACGATGAAAACATCGAGACGCATGAGCCATAGTTCGTCTGTCGCGGCACAGCTAAAGAGATTGCTATGGCTGGTATTTGCTTTCACCAGCGATGGATTAAAAGGTAATTAGTGAACTAACTAGCGTAACTTAATTCTAGAATTAAAATACAAACAACAACACTTTCATAAGTACCCTCCCATCCTAATGGTACAAATCTTCACACTCAGGGGCGGCTTAGAGGCCGGCTGAACTGTAACGTTGCCTGGGGTGCCCAACAGAGAACCAACCAAACCTAATGTAATCTGGGCTTGATATGAAAATAAACTCATAGCTCCTCCTAGGGGGGCGCCAAAAAACAATCCCTCCTGGGTTGTTGTCTCGGACCGCCCCTGTTCACACTACCATATTTGTGATGAGAATGTAGGCTCTGACGCTTAAAAACTACAAAAAGAATCCTCAAATAACTTAGAATTTTATCTTATAGTCATGAAAACCAATGATTGCATTTGTTCAAGTAAGACTAGATCTAATTTTGTACACTTTTCAGTTCAGTTATAGAACTGCGGCAATTTGAGTAAAATGTCCCTGAAAATAAGGTAATTTTACATTTTCTAACCATACTTTAAAATTTTTAAAAAAACTTCTTAATTATATGAAATTTCTATCAAAACGTTTCAGTACTCCTTCCAGTTGACACTTGGCAACCCTTTTAAGGGGGTGCAAGTGAGTTTTGAATGATTTGTAACATTTATTATTTACTTGGATGCCCATTTGTTCGCTCTAAAATAAACATTGGGGAATTTCTTTAATATTTTCATTTTTTTTTTAATATTACCAAAATTTGTGTTTTTTGTACCGCGTCTTACCACCGATTGGGCTTTCTACACATTTATACTCATTGAGTAGGGATGAGGAATATATCATTTTGAAATAATGTAACCGCATTTGTGCGAAGGGAGGTTGGTAAAAAATTAGGTAAGCCACCCTCAACACACCAAACCCAAATTCTAGCTCTGATCTCTCTGTCATTGGCAATCTAGTCTGTTGCGATAGAGATACATTAAAATATACGACCACAAAAGCGCGTGCGTATTACAATAATTGTAGTTTTAGGGATTTACGAGTAAATCCTCATAAAACTTCAACAAATACGTTCAAATCGTTTTTATAGCAATGGAAATGTTAAGGCAGGTCCAAGCCATCCCCAACGATGTTTATTTTACGACAAAATGTTGTTTATCCAGAGATGACTAACAGTCAACAACAAAATAAAATGAATGTTGAAACAATAACAATACTCACTTTAATAAATATAAGTTGTTATTTTAAAGAAGTAATCTGTTGATCTTTCACACTTTCTTAATTGTTAGCGAGAGCAGTGCCACCGGAACAAATTACCACCACCAGGAACCCGTAGCCGATTCGTTCTCAGAAGAAAACGATCATTTCTAAAGCTGTGAATTCTAATGGATGACTTGAATATACCAGACACAGATTACTATATCTTGATCAAAAACAATCTGAGTTACTCGACAAAAATTACTAACCAGAAGAACAAGAAAAAGTGTAGAAAGAAGCCCAAATAAGTGATTTCAGGAGATATTAATCTTGATTTGATAGGTAAATTATGAATTTGTGTTTTAAAACACTTCAACGTCAAACTTATCATTAAATTATACTCAATAATATAAATAAATCCCTTGAGATATAATTTAAACGCTTTGGAAAAACCTTTTTTAGAACCAAATAATTACAAACATCTTCAAAATATCACGTGGTTTGTCGTAGGACTTAATGAATCAGTATTCGGAACGACAACAATATTATGTAAAAACTGCCTTTAAAAAGTGTTACCGGAATGCTATGAATGATACTCGAAGATGTGTTGGAAACATGTAAATTGATATTTTTTTTATCTCAGTGGCTTACAAATAAAATTTAGTAAACAATTGGTTGAGTTTATGAGTTTTTTTTCCTGTTGAAGGATTACTTTTGTATTACAGGTCACAGTACGAAAGGTAGGCTCTGAACAGACAAAAGGCTTGGACCAGGCTGTGCACCATGCTGACTGAAACAAAAACAAAATATAAATATTTAAACAAGGTTACACTTTTTATCTTATTTAAAAAAAATACTTTCCTCTTCTATCTTGATTCACCATCCTAACTACTTTTAAGATGAGTCCTTAGTTCCTCTTTGTATATTTTGATATATTATATTTATTATTTGTTTCTAATTTTTCATTCTAAGCTAACAGAATTTAGTTCCTTATAATTATTCCTAAACCTAAACGAATCCAAGTCTAACTACACTTCAAACCAATGCAGTTTTCTGCATTAACATTCGGAGATGTCACACGTTGCCCCTGTGGTTCTTGAGGAGGATACTCTTAGATTATTTGTTTCTCACTGTCTGCACTGGGTGGCTACTTGATAGCCGTCCTCTCAAGCTAGCTGATGGATTGGGTGCACGACAGTTCCAACCCTAGGCCACCATTTGTTCCCAAATGGGGCAAGGCCACAGAAAAATAATATACCCAGACACTCAACCTCCAGGCTAAAGTGGTTGCGCTCCTTTTGGCAGCTTGAGTCCTTCCCCACTAGGATCGTTGTGGTTAGTCCTATCATCACCCAGCAGTGACACTAGCGAGGCCCAGTGTTGAAGGACTCAAGCTGGCAACAGGAGCACAGCAAAACCCCCGTAAAGTTGAAAGTCTGTTTCTTGCTTGTCAGTGGGCAAGGCTCTATGGATCTTAGGGCTGCTACCACCATCTCTTCTTACTTTCCCTGTGTCTTATGTTTGCCTTCCAAAATAGTAGGGCCACATCCTGATATCAGAGGCAAGGTCAAGGTTGCCTCTGGAACTCCGGGATCCTTGGAAAACATCTCCAAACTACCCGGAGATTAATCCTAACCTTAAATAATCCTTCCTAAGATATATTTTTTATAAACATCTGAAACACTCTTTAGATTTAATAAGTTCTAAGTTAAACTGTTAAAACAATTTTTTTTTTAATTTAAAATTTTCAAAAATCAGCCTTCAGTAAACAAACATCATATCATTACTTGAATGGAAACGAAAATACATTCTTATTTATTGTGTAAACACTCCTCAGATATCCAGTCGCTAACTTAAAGACTTTTTTTTTAAGTTGAATATTCTAAAATCACTACCTTTAATTTTAAAGCTAAAATCAAAATCACAACTTGTTCTTGATAAATGACCATCTAAATATCAAGTTTGAAGGAAATCAACCATTTTTGCTGTATACCCTGATGCACACAGCAGAGACGCAGAATGGTAAAATCCACTTTTTTGAGTTCAGGCATGGACGTTCTTGACTTTCCAACGTTTGTTGGGAGGGGGGGATATAGAGGGGGGGGATATACATTATTTTCCCCCCTCACTAATTATGTAAAATAATTTAAGTATAATTTAATATTACCCATTAATTACTAAATACTCTGTTTCAATTGAAAATTAACATTAATATTAATTTAAGATTTTTATTGCATCTTAGATTAAAATAGGTGCAACAATTTTCTGAATAATTTATTCAATCTTTGAAAAAAATATAACGACAGGCCTATTTAGAAGAGGTTTATTTATTTTGTGTTAAATAATTAACACTTTATTTAAGTGGACATTGACTTGACCAAAAACCTATTCTCTTCTTTCCTTGGTTGAACATACAAACTTGTCTAAATAATATAATAAATTCTGATTTTGTCCCAAAATATTTATATGTGTGTGACACAGCCACGTGATTGATCACATTTGAGAGATATTGTCTCTCAAGTATGATTTAAGGTGATTTAATTAAAATGGGGCATGAAATGCATGTGTGCAAGGCCGTAGTCGGGAGGGGGGGGTGTCGGGGGTTCAACNTGAAATTTTATGAACAAAATATATATGGCTTTATTTATGGTTCAAACAATATCAAAATTAATGTACAAGTACAAACTAGGGGGCTGTGATACCATAAAAAGCACTTCAGAAAGCTTCTAGATGTGTTTATCATTTAGAATTTTTTCTAGCCTTCGGCATTTATGGTGTTATGTTGCCATGAAAAAAATCAGATTGCTTCTAGAGGTGTTTAATATTTAGAATTGTTCCTAGTTTTCGGCGGTTAGGGGGTTATGTTGCCATAAAAAACACTTTAGAGAACTTCTAGGGCTGTTTAATATCTGGAATTTGTCCTAGCCTTCGGCAGTTTGGGGTTTATCTTACCATAAAAAAAAACACTTCAGATAGCTTCTAGAGGTGTTTAATATTTAGAGTTTTTCCTTGCCTTCAGCAGTTAGAAGGCTATGCTAATGTAAAAAAAAAACAATTTAGAGAGCATCTAAAGGTGTTTAAATATATAGATTTTTCCTAGCCTACAACAGTTAGGGAGTTATTTTACCATAAAAAGCACTTCAGAGAGCCTCTAGAGCTGTTTAATGATTATAATTTGTCATAGCCTCCGGAAATTAGGGGGTTGTATTGCCATAAAAAAAAACTTCAGATAGCTTCTAGAACTGTTTATAATCTAGAATTTTTTCTAGCCTCCGTCAATTTGGGGATGGGCCCACCACCTGAAATTATCGGCTGGCTATGGCCTTGCATGTGTGCGATAACTGAAATCTTCCAACTAATTTAGTAGAGTATTTAATCAAATTAATAGGTTTTATTTTATTTTGACGGGGAATTACCCTTAAAGTACAAATATCGGAGTAACGTGGCATGCCCATTAGTACGAAGGCACATAAAACGTCAAGCTTCATCATAATCACAACTACAATACTTTTTTGATGTGAGGAAGTAAAAAAAACTGTCTAAAGAAGCAATGAAACGTAGGCTGCAAGTTTGTTTCCATGAGTGTTTCTGTGAGGTGTACATTGTCCTCACTACTCACCCGAGTAAAGTAATTCCATCCGAGACAAGTGAATGCCACAGTCGATGACCAGAATAATAAATACCACCCCTTGGACGAGGACCATGAACGCCTGCATCATCAAGTAGGGGAGGAACAGCGATGGGTTAGCCTACAACCAATTTGTCACGGAGCAATTATAATTTCATGAGAGAAACAGCCTGATATATGCACTAAGATAATATGTAGAGTTTCCCTAACTATTTCCTTTGCTCGCGCTTCTTCTCATCCCTTAGCAACAGACGCAACAAAATGGTTGCCTGACAAGTTTTTTTTAATGTGTCCTTCGGTTGCTTAAATATCCACCAGTTAAAAACAGCACTCAGATTTTTTTGTCACTATCCCAAATAAGACAGAATGTATAGAGCAATGTATGTACTTCTTGTTCCATTCATGCCCTAACAGAGATTATAGCCTTCTACCTTTAGTTTAACATACCATTACCAAATGTCATGGGTTGGAATCCCTCTTTGGACATAATTTTAAAATACATTTATTTCAGCTTTCAGAATGAACTGTCATATAAGGATTATAAGCAATTTACTCAAGTCTGGCCAATATTTCTGGTATATCCTAATGAAAGTGCTCCTAGCAACAGTTTGTTTCACCCACAGACACGTTGTTAAGGAATGTGAAGTTAACTAAGTTAATTAAAATAGATACTAGCCAAGTTTTTGATCTATTCTTGGCTATAAAGGAATATGTATTCCTCTTTTGAGAAAGGTTTATATTGTAAAAGGGATATATGTTTATAGAACACATTATTGACTTGGAAATAACGCCATTGAAAATGCTTATAGAAATACTCCCATAACAAACACAATATTGACATGAATAACTTCACAGAGAACGCTTAGCCATATTTAATTTTATGGAGAACACATATTAACATTGAGAATATTGCCGCAGATAACACATATTGACTTGAATAATAATCTCATAGAAAACACGTATTAATATTAAAAATAATTTTATAGGAAACACATATTGGCATGGGGAATAATACAGAAAACGCAAATTAACAGATAAACGCATATTGATATAGATAATAGCTTAATAGAAAACACACTGTAATTGCGAATGTAATGTTATTTATTTAGGTAATATAATAATATGATCTAGTGAGTAGATCGACAAGGCTAGTGAACTGTGACTGGAGACCTACTTACAATGAACACCCCAGTGATCAAGAAGGTGTAGTGTTCTAACGCCAGAACTGAGGCGATCAGTTTGATGTCTTTCTGGAGTACAGGCCGTGATGTCATCCACTTACCTGCCACAACAAAAATCAGAGAGATTGGCTGAGATCATGTGCAATCCTTATTTGTCCAGTGAACGAAAAGGAATAACAGTATTATGTAATGTAACACATTTTTTTAAGGAAATTCTCCAAGCTTATAGAAATAAACGTAGCCAATATAGGATATGTCAGCCATCCCTTTCGCTTTTTTCAAAATTCAGGACAAAAAGAATTGCTGGTCACAGAAACAATATATATCCTTTTGGTAATTTTTTATTGTCCTGGCATAGAAAAAGTGTGGCTCTTGACACAATTCTTTAGAAGTAGAAAGCGTCCGGGGCTGACTTACTATTGTTACAACCTTCTTGGAGACGGTGATGATGATGATGATGATGATGATGATGATGATGACGATGATGACGATGACGACCCGTGCATGGCTTATTACGTACTAGGTATCACACGGCTATGACGATCTGATTATATACATTTCTTACTGTAGGATTTCTTAGTGGTTATTTGTTGAAATTAGTATAGATTTAATGTTGTACACGATTTATTTTGTTAATTACACCTTCAGTATTGTAATATTAAAATTATACAGGTTTTTTTTATTCGTTTATTAAATGACATGGAGAGCCCGAGCTAGTGATGTTACAGAGTGAGATTGTCTCTGTCAAGATTACTATGTTTCTGTAATATTACTATGTTCTGTTCTGTGTTATTACTATGTTCTGTCTTATTACTACACGCACAAGCTGCTTATATATGACCTACCCCTTTCTTCTTGGACCCCTTGTGGCCAGTGTTAATACTAACTAATAGGAGAACTCCTGGCAACCTGATGTTGTGAAGGCTAGCTTCCTATTGTGTATAGGCAGTCAGATCATCACCTAATTTTTAAATAGAGCGAAGGGAGTTTTTTAAACAAAAGAAGTTTTAAAAGTATTGTATTGAAATCACTTCTGAAAACGCCTGATCATCCATGGATGAAGTATTAAAAAGAGAATTTACATACGGTTCTTTGAAGAAAAATACACTTCATCCATGACTTTTTAAATAAATGAGAAGGGTTCAAAACGGTACCATTATAACTTAATCTCCTCGACTCAATTTTTCGTAGTCAAACGGGATGAATAGGGGACATCCTCAATAATTAGATTTTTAGCATAAGCGATGTAAAGGCAAAATCTATTCTTAGTTTGTTAATCACAGTTACGTATCTCAATAAAGCTAAATTTAAATAATTAATGTAATATTAATTTCATATTAATGTTCATTTAATGTGTTATAATAATAAAATCATCAGAAAACGTTCGTAAGTTTCCTATACTTTGATTTTGGCAGGAAGAACAGTAGAAGTCAATTACTAAATTTACTAAAACAATTTTTAATATGTTCATAGGGCACTTCAAGTCACGTTATCTGCAGCTATCACTGTTGATAGATATTATCAATACCTATAAATTACACAACTAATATAGAGAAATGTTGGCAATGTTGGCCAATGAATGTTGTCTAATGTTCTCCCAACCAAACTCAGGGTATAACTTATCTGACACCTGGATACAAGACAATATAATCTAGCACTCACTAACAGGTAATACACGCGTATCGACAACCATCAAGATGTATATAATATAGAGCTGGTAGGATCAGAACACGAGACATCCGGTCACATACGCTGCAATTACAATCACAGAAACGTTACGGAATGCCAAATAGATGTTTGAGAATGTTTTAATAACTAAACCCTGGAAGCACTTTGATGCTGAGTTAACGTTTAAAAATAACTCCAGAGTTTGTATGACTTAAGGTTTGGTTTTAGGTACTACACACTTTTTTCAAGGCTATTGGTTGACGGTACTCAAACTAGTATAGTCCACTCAGTTTATGTTTTAGTTAACACGTAACAAAAGTTTAATTAACGACATAATCTTATGTTTGAATATGGACATGTTGCTTTAGAAGAAATACACCAACATTGGCATGGACATGAAGGATGGGTAAAACCACCTACAGTGTACCCAGCCGGGATTCTTAACCTGACCTCCCTCATTAGTGGAGGTCAAGTGCAATATGTGTCTAACGCCATAACCACCACTACATATGTGCACTCAAAGCTCCTTGGAAGGAATATAGACTCACGAGGAAGCGAGAAAACAGACGTGAGGTCATAATGTGCTGAAAAAACAAACTTTTATTTCATGCGTTATTCTATCACAAACCCGCACCGGTGGTCATACAAGCTAAGGCACCAAGCCCGTCTGATTTGGTTTGAGGGTGATGGGAAAGAAGGGTTTTGGAATCCCGGAAGAATGTTTTTTTTCCTACATGATTTGCCAATCTTCTTCCATGCGATTGAGGGTACATTTTCTCTAAAGTCTAACTTTCTAACCCCCTATTCCACTAGTGTAAATACACGAGTAGCCTGGGTGGCTAGTATAGTTTGAAGACGCATTGGCCTATACACAAAAGCGGCCATTAGTGTAACAAACAAAAATCTGAAATTCAATAAATAATAAATGACAACCCGGACACAGAAGTTTGGTTTTGCGCGTTATTATCTACCACTGAGCCCTCTTGGTTAATTTAATTTAATCTAGCACAAGGATTGATTTTGTGGACAGCCATCGCGCATCAGTTTATGATACCTACATATTATTATGAATGATATATCCTAAAACTAATTAAATTAAACAACAAATAGTTATGAAAGCTTTAATAATTGAGGAGGCATGGTTGCATAGGAACAAGACTGAAATAATAACCAAACAATGGATGAAAATCAAAAACCCTTTTAATGGAATTTCTTAGGTTTGTTTCTGCATTGAGGTAACATTTTTAATCCAGACACCAGTGACAATGCTATAAAGTTCCCGGAAGGCTGGTGGGAACTTCATCGATGATTATAGCGGTGTATCCACCTAAGTTTAGACCGGTTGTCGAGATAATAGACTAAAAACAATAGAATGCTTACTACTATACAACGCATCAAACCCACAGTCGACAGAGCCAACATGTACTGAAACCCGCAACACACTGTCCTCAAAGTCCATGGTGAAAAGGTGGTTGCGTCCGGCGCAGGGGGAGTGGCCCCGCATGGATAGTCTAGGACCGGATAGTCTAGGACCGTGGTGTTCAACTTGGGGTATGCGAAGATATCTTAGGGGGAAACTACGTAAAATGTAAATATATATTATTTAATGATAAACAATGAAAACTCAGGGCAAGATTTAGGGTTAGCCGCAAGAGACATGGACATAAGGAGCACCGTTTCTCTCTCTCTCTCTCTCTATCTCTCTCTCTCTCACACACAAATGTAATTTATAGAATATGTAGCATAATGCATCAACTACTTTGGGAGTACAAAGTTGAAGTTACATTATCTCTGGAAGTACGCAAACAAAAAAGGTTGATTAGGCCTACCACTGGTCCAGGAGTAATGAGACTATTTTTAATAACGAACACGGTGTCTGACACGCACCTAGTCTGATGTGAACCGCGCGACGTCTGCGCAGAAGCTCATCTACCAGCGTAGGGCCACCCAATAAGAGACGGAGAACATCGGCTAGTGCCACGACCTGCAGGCAACAATACGTACTACAACAACCAAGGAAAAAACAAACAAAAAACACTAAAAATGCACAAAGATTATAAAATATATTATTTTATTGTGTACGTTTTAGTGTGGCTATCAGAAAAATTAAACAAGCTACTCTATTGTTTTGTTTTTTTTGTGCTCTATGTCTTCCGGGCTAGCTGCACACACACACACAGCTGCACACACACATATATATATATATATATATATATATTAATAGAATAGGAGAAATAGAGGTATAATTTAAATGAAATTTGCCGTAATTTGCTTTGAGGAAGAGTGGGTTACCATTTAGGTAAAATTACTCCTTTAGCACACCCGCCTGGAATTCAAACCCGACATCACCGTCATCGGTAAACTAAGTATAACAAGACTGGCTCTTTGGTCTGCGTGCCCAGCAATGCTGGTAGCCGTAAGATTATATATTATTTGGGTCACATCCCGCTTACCATGAATAACTTACGAAAGAGAATATAATATTTTTGCACTGAAACTTTGACTAGCTATCGGCTGCTTTGTATTATTCTATGACATGAGCTAGCAAAACTATTTGGCCGGTGGCAAGACACGATCATTTGTAAAAATCATTACTTTGTTTTAAATTGTTCAAATTATTATAATCCACACAAAATTATACAATGCACTTTGCAAAGGATACACTGATACAGGTAATTTAAATCTATTTTCTCAAGTTACATAGTCTAAAACTCTAATCTCAGTTGAAAAAACAAATTGAAGCATAATATCAAAAGTTGAGTCAAGATAAATAATGTCTTACAGTATTAAAAATTATAGCATCATTGATAGTAGACAAAAATTATTTCTCAAAAGTGTAAATAACCACAAAGTAAAAAAAACCTTACAAAAATTACGTTCATATTATCACCGTTCATAAAGAAATAATTGTCAAATTATTATTAATCAATTTTTTTTAATCCAAATAAAAGGGCTCTGTATTCATTTCTAGTGATAAAGTCTTTCATCGCAGCCAAGGCCATAGTCGAGGAACAAAATATATATGGCTTTATTTATGGTTCAAACAATATTAAAATTAAGGTACAAATACAAATAAGGGGTTGTGTTATCATAAAAAAGCATTTCAGAGATATTCTAGAACTGTTTGTCATTAATAATTTTTTTCTAGCCTCCGGCATTTGGGGAATGTGCCCACCAAACCCTCCTGAAAGTATTGGCTGGCTACGGCCTTGATCGCAGCGTCAATACTGATGTTATCAATTTCCTTATTGTATGTGTTAAGAGTTGGTGGGAGATAAGTTGTCAATATTGAAACTACAGGTTAATCTGAAGGAAAGAATATTTCAAAAACTATAATACCAATTCACTAGCGGTTTTTTAATTCATCTTCTTCTATATTTATAGAAATTACCTATAACGAGAAAAAAAATAAAAATATTTATTGCTAGCCATCAATTAAAATTAAAATAATAAGTTCTACACTAACTGTTGAAATAAATAAAAAAATAAATGGTACGGCGCACCGCACAGACTTTCTCTCTCTTTCTATAAACTCGTAAGATTTCTGAACGGAATAATGTACATTGTNAAAAATCCAAACAATTGATATTAAAAAAATCTTTATTTAAGAAAAATTAGTGAGATTTTAAAAATTACATATTTTTTTACTGTTTCCACAAAAAACCTTTTTTCCAGGCCCAACATAAAAAATTACTGTAGCTGGATATTTGGTTACACGGAGTTCAGCGGTTTTCTCCCAGGGCAACACTAACGTAAGGGTTCCCCCACCACTTTATAATTCTCCCTCTCTCTCTCTTTGAGCGACTTTCTTATTAAAAACAAACAACAGGTGCAGAAACGTTGGCAATGTTTGGAAGGGGGAGAAGGGAATGCCACGGTCAACTAATATTTCTATTTACGATGATAGACTTTTACTTACAACTCTTTTAGTATAAATACCCGCCTCGGTGGCCGCACGGTCTAATGTGTAAAGCTGGGTATCGACATCGCGAGGCTGCTCATCAAATGCTCACATTGAGCGGTAAGTCGCGAGGCAGCCTTGCGATACGCTCAGTTTCCGTCTACACAGTCAACACGAGCCACGCCGAGCCTGCGAAGCGTCAGTATACGTTTGACCATGGATCCAAACGCTTTAGTCACCTTTACTGCTTTTTTTGTCGCGTGTAAAATTTTAAGGAATAAAAAAGAGAAGAAGACCACGTTGGTTGATAAAACAACTATACAAAAATAGAGAAGAATACGGTAATCGACTTTACAATGATATGTTCTTCAAACCGGTACAAGATACGATAAAAAATTTCACCAAATTAATCACAGAAGATTTTGAGTATTTGTGTTCAGTAACATCTCATAAAATAAAAATAAAAGATACTCATTGGAGACGGGCAATAACTGTACAAGAAAAAGTAGCAATGACGTTAAGATATCTGGCTACTGGAGACTCCTACACAAGTATACAATATTTATTCCGTATATCTAAACAAAGCATACCAAGAATAATACCCGAAGTTTGTGATGCTATCATCGAAGCATTAAAGGACTATGTTCAGGTAAGTAAAAAAAAGATGATTATACATTTACAATTTTAATGAACAGTAAAACAAATATTTATCAATCAGCACAAGTAAACAAAAGCTCGAAAAATAACAAGCAATGAAAAATGCATCTTATTGGTTATTGCTTGTTATTTTCTGATCTTTCCACACGTTCAGGCGCTACACAAAGAATACTTTCACTCTCATTCATGAGGCTTTCTTCACGTACAGGGACTACATGAAAAATACTTTGACTATCAGTCGTAAGGTCTGTATATGACCTCGTATTTTGATCCGTGGACGCAAAATTTCGTGATGATCCATAAGTCCCTGTAAAATAGTTTTCTCTACTATACAGTCCCAAGTCTGCGTCAAAAACTATATTGGTGATGGCTCTTTTGACATATACTAGCGTGCGTTCATCATATTTTCTCAATTTTTGAGCAATGTATTGCCCAAATGTAGAATACAAATCATTCTGTCCGATTTGATCGTTCAACATTCTGAAAGCGTCCTCTAGCATACTGTCATTAAAATCTTCATTAGCGGTACGATTATTTTTTCGTTTTATACGGCAAGGACCTGGAGTTTCCTTTGAAGATTCTTGAGTGACACTACTTATACTTGGAATGTCTGTATTACTATCTGCCGACTGAGTGGAGTCACCATCATTCACCTAAAAAGAAATATAGTAAATAATTTACATGCTCATTTTTTTTCAGCTGCCTTCGACGGAAAAGTTTCAAAAGAATTTGAAGACAAATGGAATTTCCTACATGTATTTGGAACACTTGATGAAAATCATGTCATGATTCAAGCATCATTTAACTCTGGTTCTGAATTTTACAGTTATAAAAACTTTTTTAGCATCGTATTATTGGCGTTAGTTGATGCCAATTACAATTTTCTTTATGTGGATGTTGGTTGCCAGGGGCTTGATCAAGAATACAAGTTTGTATAAAGACCTAGAAAATAAACGCTGCAATATACCAGAACCTCGCACATTACAAATCCCGTATGCAACAAAATTACCATATGCCATTTTAGGTGACAAAGCTTTTGATTTAAACGAGTATACTATGAAACATTTCGAAGGAGAACATCCAAAAGGTTCACTGGAAAGGATTTTTAATTACCGCTTATCAAGATGTCGAAGAGTTGTGGAAAACGCGTTCGGTATTGTCAGTTCAGTTTTTCGTGTGCTACGGAAACCGATGCTATTGCAACCAGAGGAAAAGTGACTAAAATAGTTTTGACTTGCGTGTATCTCCATAACTTTTTAAGAAGAGACAATGTTTCAGCTCAAATATATACAGCGCCTGGGGCTTTCGTTATAGAAGATGGCGAAGGGAATATTATTCCCGGTAACTGGAGAAACAATGGCAATGATTTATTTCGCTCATTAAATATCATTCCGCGTAGATCAGCTAATTACGCAAAGGAAATAAGACTACACTTTGCCAATTACTTTGTTAGTAATTCAATTTTGCCTGTGTTTCATTTGTATTCATCGTGAATATTGGAGTATCTTTATCTGTTAAAAACTGGAACCATTCGAAGCCAAACCATTTGGATGTATAAACCTCCGATGTTCCTGAAAAATAAACCATTTGTATGTAAATTATTATAAAAAAAAATTAAACTAAGTGTTATGTATAACAGTGTGAGAGCATTTTAAGCGAATTATAATTAATTACCTATTCTGAATTAGAAAGTACTTACTGGAATTCATTTAAATAGTGTTTAGATGTGATTAATGTTTTGTAACTAAGTTATATTATACCTTACCTGAACCAGTTATCATAGATCGTTTTTGTCTTGATTTTTCACGCCTGCAGGAACCCATCAAGGTTGTAATTTTCTTCTTTAATATATCTACTGGCTTGTTCATTCGTAAACCAATTTCTCTCCAGGCGTCATCACGATTACTTTTATTGTGGTAATCTTTAGTTTTTGAATCCCACAAACATCCGTGTTCTTCATATAATCTCACTAAATTACGAAGTTCTTTGTTATCCATGTCGCGAGCGCGTGCGTCCCTTGCAACTGAGCGGCTCACACTGAGCGCCCTTTGAGCATCCCACTTTACCGACAGCGCGTTGGGTCGCGCGAGCCACTCTCGCGCGCGGCAACGGTCACGTTGCTCGCGAGGCCAACGCGTCTCCACATCGCGAAGATGCCTCGCGATGTCGATACCCAGCTTTAGTCGAGGACAGGGAGATCGGTATTCGCTCCCGGTCGGGTGCACTGTGGGTGACTTATCCGGTTGTTGTTGATAGCAGGTAAATACTTAATATAATCCTGTTTTTTATATTAATATTAATATAAGTGTGATTTTTTCAGCAAATTACCAGAGCTTTAAGACCCGAGTGGATATTTATATCAGTTTTATAATATAATGTGTTATGTGACAGTACTTGGATTTTAGGACACACAATCATTAGGCCTTCTCTCTTTTTAACTCAAAAAGGAACGGGACTTTCTCTAATGATTATATTTGAATTTTGTTAAAGAAATTAAACAATATATTAGAGGATACTTTTAAAGGAACAACGATGACTTTCTGGTTGTTGTTTATAAGAGTAATGATAAAGGTATTTGATTGTACACTATCTAAATGAAACTAGAGAAACTTGGAGAAAGAGTAGATTTTGGCTCTGATACCACACAGCCCAAAAGTAACTATTCATGCTTATCAGGATAAACTGGCTCGTCTTGACCAAAGCTATATTGAAGTTCCTTTAATAAATTGTAATGAAAGATTAAAAAAACAAATTAAGACTGCTATGGACACCATGAACAAGGTTAATTTAATACATGTTTATTATTTAATTTATTTTATATTGATTTGATTTAGTTATTTTTTATTTTTGTTTTACCTCTGAATGTAGAAAGGTTAAGAATATAAATAATTTTATTATTGTCATATGAAATCAATGTTTGTGACTTCCTGGTTATTTTATTAATATTATTTATTTGTCACCTTGATTCACCTGTTCGGGTTATTCATAATACGTCATAATTAACCTAATTTATTAAGAATGAGGTAGGTTGTAATTTAGAGGAAGTGTACCCACCTTTGTGTGGAAGTTGAGTGGAAAACAATTTAGGATAAACCATCATCAGTACACTCAACCGGGATTCAATCCCCAATCTTCCCATCATCGGTAGGCCAATTCATTGAGAAAAGGGCGCCAAAAACCTTAGAGCATTCGACTACCGATTATGTGGATTTTTTTTAGCACCGCATCTTACTACCTGTTCGGTTGTACGCCTATGTACTAATTATGCTAGTGCGTTAGGGATGAGTTAGGTGTAATTTATAGGAAGTGCACCCGCATTTGCGTCGAGAGATTGAGGAAATCACCCTCAGTGCACCCGAGCGAGATTGAACCTCGATCTTTAGTCCTCGGCATTATAGTCTAACACGAGACAGCGCGTTAGACCATGTGGCCACCGAGGCTGGTATGTGGATTATTCAAAGTTGGAACTGTTGTTTTACAATATTGGGGTTTTGACTGTACATTTAGCTGCTTCATATCGTGACTATGTTAGAACAGGGTTTTGTTTCATTCCCTACGTCTTACTACTCGACAGGGCTATACGCAAATTTATATTCTGGGGTGGATATCTAAAAGGTAGGATTCTTGAGGAATTGTACCCGCATTTGCATGAATAAAACTTGGGAAATAATTCGAGCTAAAGTAGAGAACCGAATGCACACCCAACAGGAACTCAAGCCCCGACCTCTTGGTTACCATAAAACTAGAACAGACGAAACTAACACCTTTTCCCACATGCTCACCTGTGTGGGTCGCGTGATATAAACTACACACATCATTAAAACGTACTC
>CABFWB010003293.1:26506-82580 GCA_902151455.1 Timema bartmani
TATATATATATATATATATATATATATATATTCAATTTTTTTTTCAAAAGCAATAATCACTAAGAATATTAATACATATTAATTATATTTTTATATGACTATTACTATCGCATTGGCTAAGTATATTATTTATTATTTTATTGTAACTGTTTTATTCAGGGTTTCACTAACCATTCAAATTTCCATATTATATATTAATTATTCTAACGTGAAGTTAGGAATTTATAGGAAATGTACGTACATTTGCGTGGAGGCAAAACTGCAAACAATTTCGTGAAACACTCCCGTATTCTGTAGTGTTTTTTTTAAAACAACGCATCTTATTACCCGTTTGGGTTATACGCCTACTACGCTAATGGGTAAGGGATGAGATAGGTGTAATTTGAGGAAGATCACCCGACCGGGATTGAACCCCGATCTTTCCGTACTTGGCAGTCAAGTCTAACACAAGAGCAGCGCTATACCGTGATGACTGCGCCCAGACACACACATATCTTAAGTTTGTTACCGTTTATTTTGTTTTGTAATTCCAAGAAATAGTCCTTTGCAAGTCGTGTTGGCTGTTTTCTTTCACTAATAATTTCTCGTCGGTTGCTTTGAACAAGAAATTTCCCTTTCAATGAAAACAAATCCCAATGTAGAAAATAACTACTAACGCTCTGAAGTACTGTGACAGACTTGATAACTAAAATGCTGTTTTGAAATCACTCCTGCTGAATCGTTAAGATGGTTCAGTATCTTTTGTTCCATTACTCTACCATCTATCTACCACACAACCAACTACTGTAGGCAACTACGGTGGCCCCGGTGGTTCACATAGTTAAAAAAAATGTTACTGGATCAACATCGTAGTCAATTCCACGCAGAATAAATGTCATCGCATGTGCTCGCAATTGAGTATTAACATTGTCATATTGATGTGGAACTATTGTGCAGCTTTAGAAAATTAGAAAACAAGAATAATTTGCCCCCACGCTCCCGTTCCGACGTCTATGGACAATTCATTTATTCACACATCAAGTCATTATATGTGCATCTGTCACTTTCGATAGATATCATCAATAAACATAGAATAATAGTAGAACATTATCAATATTGATCACAAATAACATTTATATTTTCTAAAAGGTTTTTCAAAACATATTACTGAAACTAATTTAGGGGGACCTTAATTAAGTGAATTAAAATTTTTTAACAAAGCACTTGCTTATAAAGAGATTGGGAAACCACATCATGAAAATAGAATCCACAGTGCACAAGAAATAAGAGTGTAAGAATAGTTCATCTGGTCAAGTTCACTCACCCATCCAACAAGTGCTAATAGTGTGACGATGTAGTAATGTCCTCCTTTTAGGGTGCACACTGAGTTGAACAGATGAGAGTGGCGCTAAAAACAAGGGTGACAACATTTACATTAGTGGGCAACTAGCCCTAAAACAAGGGTGACAACATTTACATTAGTGGGCAACTATCTCTAAAACAAGGGTGACAACATTTACATTAGTGAGCAACTAGCCCTGAAAACAAGGGTGACAAACCGGTTCGGTAACCGCATGGTCTAAGGCACTATCCTCGCAGTAGACTAAACTGACGATGACGGGGAGATCGAGGTTCGAACCTCGATCGGGTGTACTGAGGATGGTTTTCCAAAATTGGTTTCCCCTCTCCCTCCGCGCAAATGTGGGTGCACTTTATATAAATAAAACCTTCTTAATCACTAAAATCATGAGCGTAATTAGTACATAAGCGTGTAACCCAAACGGGTAGTAAGATATGGTGTAAAAAAAACCCAGGGTGACGACATTTACCAAGTGGGCAACTAGCTCTAAAAACAAGAGTGACATTTTCCAAGTGGGCAACTAGCTCTAAAAACAAGAGTGACAACATCCCTGAACACAAGAATGACATCGTTTACAACAGTGGGCAACACCTCTGAAAATAAGGCTGGCAAAATTGTCTTCATTTTTGTATGTCACATACCTAGGGGTTTTTGGCTTCCCGCCTTACTACCCGTTGAGGTTGTCCATATATTTACACTAATAGGGTTGGGAGGAATAAAATACAAGTTAGGTCAAATGTAATTACATTTGTTTGGAGTGGGGTGGAAAACCATTTGAGAAAAATTCTCTCAGAGCATCCGGCTGAGATTCGAGCGCAGAAAATGTTAAATATTTAACGTGCTCTTTCTGAACAATCTGATAGGGGGCTTCAGAGCCTGGGAGAGGGGAGGGCTTGGACTATCGTAAGTCTCCAATATTTTAAAATATTGTTTAACCAACAGACCTAGCCCTTGTCCCTTGTGGGGAATGATATTTTGTCAAGTAGTTTCATTTGACAACAAAACTAAAAATGTCTATCATAAACATCTATAACTATCAGCATGGTAATTTTAAGTAATGGTTTACACATCTATAAATCATGTTATAAAATTGTAGTAGAATAGGGTTTTTCAGAAGTATGCCCCATTTCCCCTTACATTCCCTAAGTGTTTGTTTCGAAAGACTTTGCAAAGCTGTACACAATAATCTCCAGGCCAGGTAGGTTAACTATTCTTTAGTTTATTTATTTCATGTTAAGTAAATCACATGCTAAGATAATCTATAGATATAAAAGAATTCAGGCTTATTTAACGGGATGAATATTGTAATTCTTGTGTGTATGAGTGTTATGACTTAATTAACTTCAATCAATTAAAAATGTGATAGCAAGAAATCTTGTAAAGGGTTTATTTGTGCACCACTGATAATTGACTTTTAACATCAACTGTCGAGAACTTTCAAACAAACTTTATATTGTGTTTGATAGATTTTTCTTCGATTAAATAGAAATACCAAAATGTCTTCCTCCCAGGTGTTTTACAATATCCACTTACAGAATGCCTATCCTTAAAAAAATATGTAAATAACTACTAGCCCGGACAGGCAGTAAGACTCGTGGCAAACATAAATGTAGGAAGTTTAGTTGTATGTGAAGAAGGTTGAGCTCAACACTAGTTACGATTAAAAACAAACTACAAATTAATAGCTTATATATTCATCTAATTTAAAAAAAACTAGGACTACTTAAAATAGATTATATAGGCATTCAAATAACTAAAATTCGCCTCCAGAGACACATTTTAAATAACTTCGAGGGGCATCTAATTAAAAAAGAAGCCAGCGAGAACCACTCTAAATATCTTTTAAAGGCATCCCATTTTCACAAAATTGATATTAGAGGCCCACTCCAAATAACTTCTAGAGATATCTAGTTTAAAAAAATCACTTTAAATAGTTTAAAAGGTCAAACAATTTTCAAAAACTTGCCAGTAGAGGGCCACGCCAAATAGCTTATAGAGGTATCTAATTTTCAAAAAAAATATCTAAGGGCAAACAATTTTCAAAATTTTGCCAGTAGGGGTCCACACCAATTAGCTTCTAAGGCCATTTAATTTTCAAAAATAAATTCAGGTGAAAAATCATCTAAAAATAGTGTTTAGAGTTAATCAATTTTCAAAAATGTGCTGAGGGTTGACCACTTCAAATAGCCATTAGTTTTAGAGGAGTCTGATATTCAAAATATCTCCAGGGGATTCTAAAGGCAACTCAATCCAAACAAATATCTGAGTAAGGGCCCAAGACCCTAAAGCCAACCTTTTTTCTAATTTAATAACACCACCCCCACCCCATTAAACAAATAAGATTCCACCAACACTGTAGAGTAAGTATCTTTACCTATAAAATACAAATAGAGAATAATTTTTATCGTTGACCCCAAAAAATGTGCATTAACTAATCCGCCCTTCCTACTGTGTTCTTACTATACCTATATCACGAGAAATAAAAGATTTAAAAAGTATCATCCATGAAAAATAAACCCCTTTCAAATATCTTAAAGAGCTAGCCAGAGTTTAAATTTGTAATGTGGAAGGACCGTCAAGCCAATCTACCAGTTGAGCCTCACGTCCAAAGAGCTTCCGGAGTCCCTGTATCTGATTATATCAGCAAACCACTTGTAAAATATCTTAACTCTAGGACAAACACAACATCCAATCCCCAGGCAGTCAATGCATCCCTGGGAATATGGACAACCCACTTTCCCAAATACCAAATTCGTGTTCCCTCTGTACCGAGAATTGAACTTGGCTCACTGCAAAGACATGCTACTCAGCTAAGATGTTGGATATGCAAAATAAGGACACAATCAAAATAAATTACAATGTATGTATGCATGCAGGAATATAGATTAGGTTGTACACTTGCAGAATTATATAATATTTTGCTTTGTAAGCCTACTATACATGTATTAAATACATCATTTTTTGTATCAAAGTACGTTTAAACTTATCCATCCTATTTATCCAGATTTTAAATAATACGAATTTTGCTAGTCCGGTATCAAATAATCCGTATTATTGAGGTTGTGCTCCGAATTAAAATGCCCCTCCCCCCCATTTTTACCCGTAAAAATGGTCCGATGATCGAATGGAAAGGCAGCTTCATGACCCTTGAAATTGAAGACGCGATTTCTAGCCGCCTTCAGCATATTTTGCACACTTGTGTCTTGGCTGTGGACAAGGCACACAAATATTAAACACACACATAGGAAATTGTCTGGTTTCAAATTTCATACATGTTTCTTCAACATGATTTTTCTAATTTCCTATTTCAAAATGAAACTACTTAAATTTAGTGCTGCTGAACAAGTCTTGTTGTCATGTAACCAAAAATAGCCTTCAACAATAGTTTACATAATGCAGTTGTTAAAGAACATTGTTTAGTTATGATTAAAAAAATATTTTTAAACCAAATTTGTTAAATTTTTATTATGTTTTAATCATAAAATTATACAGAGTTTTTTTATTGTATTACTTAATCATTATATGGCATTAGGAACTCAAAAGTTCACTCTCGCACTTACAAAAGAACGCCACATATCCCTATCTAAAGCTTGTCCTATCCCCCTCATTACACCCTATCCCTATCATCAACCAGTTCTATTCAGTCCACCTCACTACACCCTGTCCCTATAATCAACCATTTCTACCCAATCCACCTCATTAAACCCTATACCTATCATCAGCTATTTCTATCCAGTCCACCTCACTACACCCTGTCCCTATAATCAACCATTTCTACCCAGTCCACCTCATTAAACCCTATCCCTATCATCAGCTATTTCTATCTAATCCCTCTCATTACACCCTATCCCTATCATCAACCAGTTCTATTCAGTCCACCTCATTACACCCTATCCCTATAATTAGCTAGTTCTATCTAATCCCTCTCATTAAACCCTATCCCTATAATCAGATAGTCCTATCCAATCCCCCCATTACACCCTATCCCTATAATCAGATAGTCCTATCCAATCCCCCTCATTACACCCTATCCCTATCATCAGATAGTCCTATCCAATCCCCCCATTACACCCTATCCCCATAATCAGATAGTCCTATCCAATCCCCCTCATTACACCCAAACTCTATCAGCTCCATTTTAATGTAATACTCCAATCCGTGCCTCTTCACGTTGTTCTCTTGCCGTTAGGTTTGCCAGTCAATCGCTTGATTCTTCTGTTCGCTCAGAATTCCCTGTCCACTGTAACCTGAGAGATAATGATTACCTTAACAATGTCAGGTATGTAACTTATCATTATGTAACCTCCTCCACTCATCATTACCTTCATCCCTTTTAGAACCAATTTTTTTTTTCTAAGTACCTACTTTACTTACAAATACCCTAAATTTTCTCTCATCAAGTTAGGAAAAGTAAATAATTTCTTAAAATAACTTATACATCTCCTATGTTAACCTCATGTTAGGTTTTGCATTATTGTCTATGTATTGTTAGGTTACCATGCTTATTACTTTACCTTTTTAACTTTTAAAAAAATTGTCAATGTTTACTTATAAAACATATCAAACTAAATTGGTTTTGACCATTAATATCTTCAACATTTCAAGTATATTTATCTAATAATTTAAACTGATTCATCAAGATTAATTTAAGACTATAGAACATTAGTTTATTATCACTATTTTCTTGTTGTCATGCATAGCACATGTAAGAACGTACTCCTAACCATCATGTGCATGGTGAGTTTAATTGTTTGTTACCAGCTTCGGTGGCCGTATGGTTTAAGGTGATACTCTCACAGTAGACTAAACTGTTGAAGATGGAGAGATCGAGGTTTGAATCCCGGTCAGGAATAGTGAGGGTGGTTTTTCTAAAAATTGTTTTTCACTCTCCCTCCACGCAAATACAGGTATACTTTCTATAAATATAACTTTCCTCATTCCTAAAATCAGTAGTGTAATTAGAACATAAGCGTATAACCCAAGCGGGTAGTAAGACGCGGTGCTAAAGAAATTGTTTGGTTTTTAACAATAACTTACATTTTTACTGGGTTCCGTTCGGTTCTTCGCTTGAGAACCGAAACAGCTTTCGGTTCATAGAAAGGTCCACTCTCTGATTTTAGACATAATTAGTTGAATATATTATTTATAATTAATACAGGTATACTTTCTATAAATATAACTTTCCTCATTCCTAAAATCAGTAGTGTAATTAGAACATAAGCGTATAACCCAAACGGGTAGTAAGACGCGGTGCTAAAAAAATTGTTTGGTTTTTAACAATAACTTACATTTTTACTGGGTTCCGTTCGGTTCTTCGCTTGAGAACCGAAACAGCTATCGGTTCAAAGAAAGGTCCACTCTCTGATTTTAGACATAATTAGTTGAATATATTATTTATAATTAGAGATGTAATGAAATGTATATTAGTTGCCACAAAAATTGTCTCTAATTTTCAATCTATAAATTCTTTGCACCTTTTTATGCCTACTGGCCTAACTGGGAACTAATTTGGTAAGAATGAGGACGGAATCGTTTCAGAGGAAATTTACCTGCACCTGCTTTTAGGAAGGTCAGGAAACCATTTTGGAAAAAAATAAATCTATAGGTTCTCATAGCCTGGATTAGAACCCCGATCTCATCCCAGACACGCCTTGGTCCGCGTGCCCACTGATGCGTCCTTTTTTAGGATACACGTCTCATAGCTTTTGTAAAACGGCACCAACATACTTTATTTCCGTTAATTTTCAAGGGAGAATCATTTAATTTAATTTTAAAAGAAAACAATTACTACCTTTAAATTTAAATGTATTTACAAAAGAGAAATAGTGGTATGTACACACCGTTACAGATAACTTCCCTTCTCTCTATTTCAACCAACAAGAGCGCGTGTGCCTGTAAAACATTAGTGGGGAGTTTTTGTTTGCCACATCAGTAATAGCGCGATGGCTACGCTACGGTATGACCAGGGCCCTAATTTTGATGATATGTCATCTTTTTTTGTTACATCGCAGACAATGCTCATGAGTAGCCTACATAAATTCGCTTCATGTTGATCCCCTAATTGAGGAAACGTTATTTTATAAGTCATTTATTTGTTAATTTTTGTATTTTTAAGTCATATTTTCTTGGTTTATGTCATTTTCAGGAATTTTTTTTAGTCATTTTTAGGCATTTATGTTGGATAAGTATATTTTTAAATACTATACACCGTGTATATATATATATATACATATATATACACATATATATACACACATATATATATATATATATATATATATATATAGTAAATGCATAAATACCGGTACTCAAACATAAATGTTGTCAACACACAGTTGTTGGAATAAATGAAAAGATTTTGCAGGCAATGAGCATTGAACCCTCTTGGCTTGTATTGTTGGAAAAACACATTCCTAGCTGAGCACTAGAACTAGGCCCTAACCTGGAAAGGGTTGCATTTAAAGGGGATAGCTATCACTTATAAACCAGGTATTTGCAAATCAATGTTAAATTTGTCAGAATACATGAGTTTGGCTTTTCATTGCATGACTGCGCTTTTTTTTTCTATTTGTTAGGTGCGTGTCAGATTGAGTCATATAGTTATTATGTCCATTACAAGTTTTCGTTCATTTTTTTGAAAACTTAGTCATTCTTCAGAATATTTTGTTTCATTTTAAAGTTCATTTTGTGACAATTTTTCTCTCATGAAATTTTGTGTCTTGGTATTGACGCATGATTAGGGTCTACAGTGGGACGAACACCCCACTGCTAACCAGGAGATCTGGTTTCGAATCCATCTGAGTGCAGAAATGTACAAGCATCTACCTGAGGAGCTAGGAAACTAACATTAGGGTGTACATATTGACCTTTTAATCCAGTGGGTAATGAATATGCTCGATGATACAAAATTCCCTGGTTTGATTCACGTTGATGACCAAAAATATATATCACTGTAAAATGGTGTCCCTCCCTTTAGTTAAGTAAGTAATACATTTGTGGTATTGGTTCAGGCTTTCTGTTTAGAAATGAGTTAAGGAGATGAGCTGGGGACATTAACCTGCACATAAATTAAAACAGTGTGTAGACCAAGCCCCCTTTTCCCTTCATTTTCTTACCAAGGGACATTTGGAGCAGTTTTTAGAAAATACAAGTTACATTTTACTATATTATTGGTGTTAATTTATAGGTATTGATAATACCTATCTAAAGTGACTTGACATGAAAGTAGAGCTGGATACTTGTTCCAGTTGATAGATGTGTCCATTCGTAAGAAAATTAGTGTAAACATCGAAGAGTTATTTAAAATGCACTTTATGAACCAATATGTTTCATCAGATCAAGACTTACAAACAAATAACTTCAAATCAGACACCACATCTAGTCCCCTGAACATCAATCCATCGAATTACGAGATCAATGCCAACTAAAACTTATTTTTGGGGGCTGGGTGGGAAGTAATGTAGAGAAGGGCAGAGAGGGTTGGACACCTTACATCAGTCACCACCAGCAGGGTCTTGTTTCGAGACTCAGCTCAGTAGACAAGTGCACTAAGAATTAAGGTGGGGATGTAGGGAATGTAACAAAGGGGCAGTGCTTTTGCAGTTTTTATAGTAAAATATTTGTTTTGGTAAAAATAAGTCAAATAATGCTTCAGTAAAAATATATACTTTCATTTTCTTCACATCGTGGTATTAACAGTTCTTGAATATCTGTCACGAGCATAGCGGCATTAGATGAGAAACTTTTTAAATAAAGAGATAAAGTTGTCATTATATTCCATAAGCACCCTTGAAAGAGACATATTCAAGAAATGTTTACATCATCACCATGCGAAGAAAATTAAACTCTATATTTGTACAGAATCAATATTTGACTTATTTTGACAAAACAATTTTTTTGCTATAAAAACTGCAAAAAAAAAACACTCTCTATTACTCGCGTTCCCTAAATCCTCACCTCAAGCTAAGTCGCAGAGGAGGGTAACCTTTTGACATTGGAAGGGCACATGTTCCTTCACAGATTCCTCATGTACAGTAGTTTTCTCAAAAATAGATAATCATAGATCACTAGATCAATAAAAACGAGTTTTTTTAACTTAAGCTTTAAAAAGATATATTTTCCATTTAATTAATTAAAACAGACGTGGGATACTGTAAGGTTTTTAGACAATTAAGATACATGGTTAATTTTTTTAATGTGCGAACAGGGCTGCACCAAATACCTCAAAAGGCGCAGGTTCCCCATCCCTGAGCTAAGATGGTGAACCTGTCGCTCTGTGCATCCGACCAACAACCAATTCCTCTGCCCCTGGGGTCCACCTACCTCCCCTTCTCTCCCCTCCCCCCCTCCAGTGTTCTGAACACGTCCCTCACATGTCCACCAGATGACGGCAATGCTGAGCATCACGACGCTGCAGTGGGAAACGACGCCCTCCACCTGCCACCTGCTGTGTATGGTAGGAGAAGACTGCGCCTGCAGCCGCCCGGCTGGCTGGAGCTCCAGTGAGTCGACTGCACAATCTAGACTAGTGGGGTACACCACCCTCTCCCAAGGAACTGCACGAACTTGGCATTGGCGGGGCCTCAAGAGTTCGTCTCAAGGACCATTAATAGGATATCAAATACACGATTAGCCAGGGTATTAAATATGTACACAACTAACTGGTGCGTTAGATACACGATAAACTGGGTTATTGGATACACACTTAGCCGGGATATAATATACACAACTAACTGGTGCGTTAGATACACGATCAACTGGGTTATTGAATACACACTTAGCCGGGATATAATATACACAACTAACTGGTGCGTTAGATACACGATCAACTGGGTTATTGAATACACACTTAGCCGGGATATAATATACACAACTAACTGGTGCGTTAGATACACGATCAACTGGGTTATTGAATACACACTTAGCCGGGATATAATATACACAACTAACTGGTGCGTTAGATACACGATCAACTGGGTTATTGGATACACACTTAGCCGGGATATAATATACACAACTAACTGGTGCGTTAGATACACGATTATCTGGGTTATTGTATGCATGATTAAATGGATATTAGATGCACGATTACGTCCATACCATAAAATATAAGCTATCTAATTGCAGTTTCTACATTCTTCACTTGACGACAGTGAAATTGGTATCAGTCTATTAGTTTTTTACTTTTTTAAAATTTGTGTGTGTTTTTTTTAAATATGGTAGAACGATTTCACTCTTCTTAGTTCCATTGATTTTTAAAGTAGTATAGAGAAAACCTCACCATGCATGGTTTAAGCCAAGTTTGGTGTTATGGGGCGAGTGGGGCTCTTAAGTCGCCCTCTGTTCATTGGTGCAATCTACTTGGGAGAGGGGGACTAGCTGTAGGGGGTGGAGGTAGGTAGACTTTTGGAATATTGAGTCATAGGTTTGGTCTTAAAATGTATCCAATAGGCCTATATCTGACACATTTTTAGTGCTTAATCTATGTCATACAGTAGATTAGCTGTATTTCACTTGTTTCAAGCTTTCATTGGTCTAACGCACTAATATCGTGTTGGACTATACTGCCGAATACGGGGTCATCGGGGCTCGATCCCGGTCAGGTGCACTGAGGATGATTTTTTCCTAAATAGTTTTCCACTCTCCCTCCCCACAAGTGATGGTGCATTTCCTCTAAATTAAGCCTTCCCAATCCTTAACCCATTAGTGCAATTAGTAAATAGACGTATAGCCTGAACAGGTAGTAAGACGCGTTGTTAATAAATAAAATAGATAAATATACTGTTGGAGGGAGGGGGAAATGCATCTTGGGTGTGCAATGTCTCTGTCAAATAAGTAGTTCACCGAGTGTGTTTATATTTAACCATCCGTAGTTTCAACCCCGCTCTCACACAGCCGTGCCCTCACCTACTTTAGCATTCCATCCCTCTCTGTGTTCTTTCTTCAGTGCTAAGTTTGTGTTTGTTTTTATGACGCTAATAACTGCCTTTATGATGACGCGTGTTTTGATCTCGATCATGATGGTAATAATAGCAACTATTTATCAAATTGTATTTACTTACCTGCTAAGTCTACTGGCATTATCTAATCCCAGTCGAATCTCGTTCGGATCCACTGTCGATTAATTTAATTTAAAAATATGTGTTGAATAATTTAGCCTTGATTTCTTAGAGCTAAGCTAATTTCAGTTTAAGGCCCACTTCAACTCAGTCTTAATTCTTAAAATCTAAACAATTTAAATTACTTTTTTAACAACCGTTCTCGTAGTGTAATGGTCTGCGCACTTGACTACTAGCCTGGTGGTCCTGGGTGTTATTCTCGGCTAGTGCCATAGGTAATTTTTCCGTAAGTAGAATTTTCCCAACAGTCACCAGGTAGCAAGAATGACATTTTGATGGAGAGAGCGGGTTTGGGGTTGCACAGCCCCCTAATCCCTGAAGACCGAGAATATTTATGAATATTATGTGCTTTTAGAAGTTATTTGGAATAGTTTTATAGTAATTAAGAGATTTAAATAATGCAAATGGTATCGAAGCTATTATTTGTGTGCTTTTTTCAATTGTTAATCTTGTATGTAACGGTAAACATTTTGAATATTAAGCTTAAGCCTGAAGCCTGGTATTAAAATGTAGCTTATACATTCGACACATCTTCAATAATATTCTAGTTATACTTAATATTATTTAAATTTATATTAACATTATTTGTGGTGTTGGGGAAGGGAGGGTCAAATACCCTGTTTGCCCCTCTCCCTCTTGGGTGCACCACTGCTTACAGCAGAAGATGTGTGTACATTTCTTAGCAATAAATCAATGACGTAGCGATAAAGTATTAATAGTCCAAGATCCCCTATGTTAGTCAGAGTTTACGCATCTGAAAAATTTCTGGAGCATAAATTCTCAAGTTGTGAGACTCGTTTGTTTCCAGGCAGCATTGTGTGAGATAAGTTAAGCTTTAAGAAATAGTTCTAATTGCAACGTGAGTTGAAGAATCCACTTGATTCTCTCTCACCATGATTTGATGGACGCTTGATCCATGTACCACTTCATTTTACTCTTATTATGATTTTTTGCTTTGAGTCTTGCTAATTGTGTGCTTTTAATTAGACTAGGCTAATTGAATAGGATCTGTCTCTCTTATGCATTCAGAAATGTGCCCATACCACTCTTAACCACGACATTAATATTTACTTAAATTTCTAACCGAGTAGATAGCATTACAATTTGAGGACCGCCTTTGAGGCCTAGGGGTCAGAGGTTCTGGCTACGGACCCAAAGAACCCGGGTTTGATTCCCAGCGCTTCCAGGTTTTCTGAGAAGTCTTTCCAGATTATTTGGAAAGCAGTGGCTCTGGAATAGGTTAGACTCAGAACCCGGGTTTGATTCCCAGCGCTTCCAGATTTTCTGAGAAGTCTTTCCAGATTATTTGGAAAGCAGTGGCTCTGGAATAGGTTAGACTCAGCCTAGTGTGGATAAATCAGGAGCTACTCGAATACAGTAGCAGTGGCTCCGGTATAGAAAGCCGAGTTTAATGGCTGGAAGCATCGGTGTGCTGACCATTCACACCCCCCTACCCGCAAGAGTTGGCACTAATTCGCCAAACAGTTTGGTAGCCACTCGATAGGTATAGCCTTAATGCGGGCTGACAACATGGAGTTACTTTCATTAAATTTTTAGTGGATGGTAATCATCGTTATGAAGAGATAAAAAAAGAGAATATGGGTGTGTGTGGGGAGGGGGGGGGGTTAAAATTTACTATGATAGCATATGGTTAAGGAGAAATGTTAGAGTACCACTGTTTTATAGGCAGACATCTTTAAATATTTCCCTTGAAGTTCTTGGACAACGGTGGTTGAGGGTACTTGGCCCCCAAATATCCCCTGCAAATTTTAGAGTACAGCATACCTATTAATTTTCTCAGAATACGCCACTGACATTTACAAGTAGGCAGAGAGAGAGAGAAACACCTTTAGGAAAAACCATCTTCAGTACTAGTATACCTAACAGGGATTCAAATCATGAACTTCCTGTCACCTGCAATCCAGTCTATTTCAAAAGTGACGTCTTAGATAATTCGACTACGTATGTGGGTTGAGATTAAATTAACACATATACTGTAATTATTTGTATTGTATTTATACAGTGTCATATTTGTGTTTAGCTCTAATTCTATATGTGTAATTTGTTTAGTTGTTAAATTATATAAGGTTGTGCGAAGGTCACTTTTTAAATGTGGAGCAAAATGAAGTAAAGCTTGAAACATGTGATGAAAATTCAAAATCGAAGTTGAAGAGAGGTTTTGATGCTTAATGTTTTAAACTATCCAAAATGCATTTAGGTAAAGAGAAATATTTAGATACTATATATTCTTTTATGCTGAACTATATGAATTTATCTCTGCTTATGTTATTATATTTCATTTAATCGGTAATATGTTTTGAAATACTGTTTAGTAGCTGTTCTAAAATGATTTATGTTGAAATAACTCATATTTATTGAGATATTTCAAATATTTTCGTTATAAATTATATGGAAGTTCGATTCTTACTTTGAAATGTTTCGAAGATGCTAAGGTTAATGTGGGTGTCAAAGTCGAAGCAAAGAAGATTTGGGCTTCGACTTTGACATTTTGGAGCTTTGCACATTCCTAGCTAAATTAAACTTATTTAATTGCCCATTTTCTTTAATATAAGAGAAGACAAAGACTTTTAACTTCCAGAATTATATTAAATACATTTTAAAAACGACACCTGAGCACAGGGTCAGTGCACCAATGCTCTACCACTGAGCTATCCAGGAATGTTCATGTACTTACGGTGGTTCTTCACTCAGAGTTTTAAGGCAGTCTATGGAGCTACTTGGAGTTATTATTGAACCACAGCCACTGAAGATTCAGGGTCAGTATTGATGCTGCCACTCAAACAACATTTAATTGCACAGGGCTGTCAATATACACACTGGATGGAAATTATATTTGGTACGGATATAACGGTGCACTGGGATGCAGCTGATGGTTGTATTTCAATGAGAGATGTAAGTAGTTGATTAATTCTCACGTCCATCACAGACTCTCTGAATAGCTCAGCGATAGAACAGTGACATGCTAAGCCAAGGATCTCTGGTTCAGTTACCACAACCAAGCCCCATTTTTTAACAAGGTATTTAATTTGATTGAAAGATTTCCCCTCGTGGATAGCTATTTTCGTACTAAAGATCATTTCCATCTATTTGCCCATTAAATTTGTATTATCATCATCACCATTATTATTATTATTATTATTATTATTATTATTATTATTATTATTATTATTATTATTGAGTTGACAGTAAGTTTGTTCAAACTTATCTCATTTCGAAGCTTCTCAGTTCAAGTGTAATGTGAAAGGCGGAAGAAGACAAGTGATTCAAAGCTTTAAATCAGTGGTTCTCGAACTTTTTTTAGATGGTACCCTTTGGTCGTGACAAAATATCTATTGTACACCCCACGATAAATTTTCACCAAATTAAAAATACCAGGTAATCAATCAAAGGAGAGAATTTCCCTCAGTCATCTCAAAAATTCCCCAACACGTTTGGTTCTCTTGTAATGTTGCCCATTTTCCCTTAAAGAGATGCTCATGTACCCCCTGAAACTCACTCACGTACCCCTAGGGGTACGCGTACCCCAGTTTGAGAACCACTGCCTTAGATAATGTCACCCTAATAGAACACATATGTAACTATTCTATGAAGAAAAGAAACTATAGAATCCAGGTAAAAATCAATGTCATATGCAAAATTGTGAAGTGGGGGGGAGTGGGAGAGCCTCAAAGTTAAGAGTTTTTTTTAAAATATTGAATATGTCTAAAAACTATTTAAAGAGTGTTTTTATTTATGGTTTATTAAAGGGGAAAATGAGGATAAATTTTATAACATTAAATAATTGGCATGATTACTTCCATACAAAATATTTGTATCTGTAATTTAATAAAGTACCTAATAATATTAGTTGTGTTGCTATCAGAGGGGTGGACTCAGTATTTTGAGCTGGGAGAGAGGGGCTTTTTATATAATAATTTTCATAATTGCACCAGTATATATTTTAATTAATGTAATATTTGGAAATTTGATTCAAAGTAGGGGGATAAGAAAGATAGAGAATCAGCGACGCCCCCTAAACAATGTGGGTCTGGGGGTTTCTCCCCCGAGAAAAATTTTTATTTCAAAGGATGAAAATGATAATATTTAAGCCAATTTTTATCTAAATTGGATCCTCAACCTACCCTCTGTCACTATGTACACCACTGGTTAACAGGTCTGTGTTTACACATTCTTCTTCACACCCAGGATTTGCAGTTGGTGGAGGTGGGGCGTGTAATAATATCAACTGTCCTTTACCCTCTTCCTGATACAATAGTGTTTACATAATTGCTCTAAAACAATATATTACTGTACCCACTTCAAAACTTTATGTACAAAGAGTAAAGACTTTAACAATTTCTAGAGAATATTACGGTATCACAAGTCCAATTTTCATTTAAGTGCAAATTTAAAGTAAAATTAAAAAGCCACAGAAAAAAGTATTCCTTTGAAAAGCCCTAATTACTGTACAAAATTATTTGTTTTATATAAATATAATTAAACAAAATATAATTAATTAATTGACAGAACATAGTGCTTATCTTATTTTTGTAATATTCTTAATTTTCTGAGGAAGGGCCTTCAGCTCCCAAAGCCACCCCGTGGGTGCACCCCTGGTTGCTGAAGTGATGTTATTCGAGTTAGAAACCAAATTAAAACTTATTGAAACAAGACAGAACCCTAATAATAACAATCAAAGAATAGTAAGAATAATTCACATTGTTAATATTGTTTATTGAGCATACTATAAATACATTTTAGGACTAAAAAGTAATAATTATATAGTGGCTAAAGTCTAAACAGATAAAAGTTTCAAATGTAACCCTAAACCTTTGTAATTGAGCTTCAACACTTCAAACTTCTTTTATTTTCTCTATAATGGTGTGAAGGGCTGGGGGATAAGCAAGCCCTCTTAGTACCCTCTCAATGGATATACTACTGGTAGTGTTGATCAAAATCCAGCCATTGTCCAGCCTCCAGAGAGTCATAGGTGTTGTTATCTGGGGGTGGGGCAGGGCATGTCCCTCTCAATAATCTGCTCACATAGGAAACTCTTAATAAAATACTGAATTTGGGAAAAACTGGTTCTCACAGTGGAGATGTAAATAAGTCAATTACAATATTAAAACTGCTAGTACAACATATTTTTGTTAATAATATATTATATATTTAGTAGCTTGACTTCTTCGTTAACAATGGGAATGATTGACACTTCCTAAGTTTCGAGAATCATTAGCCAAGACTACCTGGAATTTATATTTGTCTTGGAAATAGTTCATTTCTCTTCCCAACCCCGCATTTTCCTTGAAGGAAATGGAAATGTTTCCTCAATATTCTCTCAGTGATTAGTTTCAGCCTGTGTTGCCAAGTCAACGGGTTTCTTCCTAAATCTGTTGATTTTCAGAACTGTTAAAAAAAAGTTTTATTTAACCAATCCCATCTTTCAAAACCTCGAACCCCGCTGGTTTCAACTACCGACTGGGAGTGCTACCATACACACCTTAGTGAACAAAATTTGTTTTCAAATGTCAAAACGTTAATTCTTCTACTAAGTTATTTGTGTTGCCAAGTTTATCTTATGAGGCGGAAATAAGTTTTAGTTAATTATTTACTTAGTTTAAGGTTTACTTCAGATTTAAAGGCAACTTGTAACTGGTAGTTAGGTAGTTTCTGCCTTGAAAGGTATCAGACCCCCTAGTGTTGTGGACAACTGGGAAGAGAGAGAGAAAGAATGAGTTGGGTGAAATTTGGAAATGAGCTACAGCTTATTAGTTTCGTGGAAATACCTGAAATCTCTTTCTTTTTCTTGAGGATAGTAATTTTACCTACTTGTTAACTTCCCGTAAAAGAAAAGAGTAATATTTATTTTAGATATTCATTCGTATAAATTTCTCCAAATGTAATCCATATTTAAAATAATGTAAGGACAATAGGTAGGTATCAAAAAATAAAAACAATTTTGGCGTGGTTACGGAATTAGTGAAGCATTTATTCATTAAAGTATTGAATTTAATGTAACAAACATGATTAATACATTTTTATTTGATAAATTTTGCTATACATTTAAATAGCTTAGCCAAAACTAACCACAAACACACGTTTATTTAGAAAGTAAAAATAAACACACTATTAAAATAGCTATTACTTATAATTAATTAATTAAAAATATATATTTCTTTTTTATTTGAAATTTCAAGTGACAGGTTCACTTTGACATGTTTGTTTTCCAGTATGATACTTTACCAAAAGTAAAAACCCACTAAAATTGAATGGACAACTGTATTCGTGTGTTTTTTCTTCCAAATCTGTACTCATAGTTTGAACCTTTTTGAACTCAAAATATCCATAAAATCTAATGGTTACATTTTAATATTCATTGTACACAAACAAATTTTAACAAATAGTTTGGTCCTATAAACTGGTAGCTTTTTTCTATGAACACCTAAACATACCAAAAATAGCCGTTAACACTTGAAATGTAACCACTATTGATGAACCAAATTTAGTTTATTTGATTTGATCAATGAGAGTGTTGTATTGTAGGCTGTACATTTCTTAGCTCTTGCAAAAGACCTCGACAATAATAGCGGCTTCCATACTTGACGAGCTTCGATCCTCTCCCCAATTTTTGAAACAATTATGCTTTTGAGGGTTTTTTTCTTCTTTCAACGCCCGGTCACAAAATGTACAATATTTGTTTTTAACTCCTATGTACAATACTTTCTTAGTCTTGTACCCCACAATAGAAGCCTGAAGGAAACAAAACAAAAATATGTATAGTGACAGTACTGAATACAGAGTTATAAAACGCCTAGTTACTGTTATGAAAGGCACAACATTTTCTCAACAATGCTTGGATGCTTCTTGAAAATAAGAACTAAAGTTGTTTAGTACTATCGATAGCAATGGGACGAGTGTAATTTTTCACATGGTGTACAACTAGAGTAGTGAAAGAGTATTGGCGCGCTAAAGCCAAAGGTGCTATGTTCGAATTTCATGTTTAGGTTTTCATTTTGTATTCAAGCATGGATACAAATTATCTAAGTGTTTGTACATTTTGAAATGTACATTACATTTTTTGTTTAACACAACGTCTTACTATCCACCCGGGCTATACACATTATGTACTAATTACGCTAGTGTGTTAGGTATTAGGAAGGTTGAATATGGATGAAGTGACCAGCATTTGCGCTCAGGGAAAGTTGGAAACTATTTGAGAAAATACACCCTCAGTATAGCCATCCAGGGACTCGAGCCCCATTTTCTCCGTCATTGGCAGTCTAGTATATTGTTACCCTTAGAACTATCGATCATCGAATTGGGTTAGGGTAGTTTGAATGCATTGTAACAGGGATGAGGTGAGAGGTTTATGGAAATATAACAGTAAAATTTGCAGGATGATAATTATTCCCAGCGCAACTGGCTAGGTTTTGAACCTTGACCTCTTTGTTAACGTTGACCAATTCTAAACCAAGACTGATGTATTAGACCTCACGGGGATAGTATTTACTGTGTTGTTTTTAATTCCAAATTCGGGCTTTTGGCATAGGTAATAGTCAATCTATTGTGGTTGTGTTGGTTGATTAACATTATGGCCTAATACAAAAAATATGATATTGTGTGTTATGATTATTTTATATTTATTTAATAAATTTAGGATAAAAATAACAATTTTACACCTAATCCAATCTATTTTACATTGTATTATGTCACCATCCCTTGCCACCCACATTATTTTTGCGACCAAAATTGACAAATATTGTATTATAAACTATCATTAGTGTTATTTAATAATTATTGATAATATTTATTAAAATTGACAGCTCTAGGTCACATGACCTGACGGATGCATACATGAAAGTAGATCTATTTATTTTTATAGTGCCTTCCTATGAAAACTTGACTCTACTTACTATCCACTGATTTTTGGGGGAATGAACATCTAGAATGCCTTTTTTCTTACTATATCCCACTATATAGTAGAATTTTTGATAGGAAAAATTGCCTCTCAATCAATAATTCCTACAAAACTCGGTGTATGACACTTGTGTGGAGTGCTTTAGTTTACATTGAGAATTTCATACTACAACCAAAACCTCTAAGAAATTAAACGTTTTTTTAAAAAGTTATGTTATTTATTATTATAAATGGAGAAGTTGTGAATCTTGAATTTTTTAAACTTTGGTCACCATTTTCATTAGAGCATATGATTTTTCCGGTTAAAATATTAGCATAATATCTAATATTCTAAATTAAGAATAAATAATAAAAAAAATTCATTGTTTTATCTGAGGTTGAATCTGATATATTTTTTAACTGATTTAATATTAATTACGATCCTTGGTATTGAAATATTATTTTCCAAGTCCATGTAATGATTGATTTAAAAACAGATATGAATGATTATTACTATTAATCATACTAACTAAAAATCATTTTGGATTATAAAAGATTTGGTAAAATGTAATATAATATAGTTCACATTATGAATTATACACCGGTTATGAAATACCTCACACTTGGAACATACACTGTACACAGTCAAAGTATACTAATGATCAGGAGGACAAAGGGGTCGGTTCCGTCTTGTCTGAGCTATAGCTCAGAGGTACAGCAGTCTTTTCACCATAGGAGTGAGTGGTGGTAACTGACATCTAGCAGAAGTTTTTTTTACTGCAAACATTGATTGAAAGTCACTCATATTAACTAACCTATGTGGAAATATTTATTATTTGCTTAGTAATTTATGATAAAATAGTTTTATCAAATGCTTCCAATTAATACTTCCCTTGGAATTACTGAACTAAAAACTACTGCTAGCTGTCATTTACCACTCTTCCTATGTTGAGTCGACTGTATCAGGAATGTCAGTACTCGAATTCTAGTCTGATTTAGCAAGTGTGGGTATCTGACATTGTATCCCACACACTCTCCCCCCTTCTGGACCCAACAGAGTAATTAGTACATATGCGTACAACCCAAACGGGTAGTCATACTCGGTGTTAATAAATAAAATAAATATAAAGAGTAGTTGGGTGCATATCGGGTAAAAACTACATTGCTTAATCAACTTAAATAAAAAACACAAACTTTATGTGACATATATTATTAAATTTTAAAGGCTAATATGTTCAAGTTTACTTTAAGACAGTTTTAAATTTTATTTTTAAATAACGTCATTTAAGTTTTTTTTTTAAATGGAAATATCCCAATGTCAAGGAATTACTAGATGGCATAGATTAGAATGCTAGGTATTTTAATTTTTTTTATAAACCTGTAGGATTGTTGCATGTGTTTCCACTCCTAGAAAGAAATATGACTTGGTTTGACCCTCAACATAATTCAGTTGTGGCAAATATTACTTACAAGCAATGCATATTACTACCCTTTCGGAATACCCGCACATGTACACTAATAGAATAGGGATGAGAAAGATAGAATTTAGAGAAAGTGTACTTGAATTTGTGTAGAGGAAGAGTGGGAAATCATTTAGGACTGGCTACCTCAGTACAACCACCGGGATTCAAAACCCATCCTCTCCTTCACCGGCAAACCAGCCAAGACGGGACTGACACTTTTTACCAAGCAAGCAGTGGTGTGAATTTTAAGGGCCATTCGTAATTGTTTTTAATTTTCTTAAAAACTATTTGCTTATGTATTTTCTCTTAGCTTCCCTCCTCACCTATCTTTGATATTAATCCTCACTATTGCCTAAGCTTAGCGTAATATTGAACAAATTATATAAAATAAATATCTTTAATGTACAAGTGAAATAGTTTTAGTTATTTTTTACTTAGGGTCTATCATTTTACATACAAGTAGTTTTACTTTTGTAATAATATGATTTTCAAACATTTTTACAATTTATGGTGGTTATAAAAGATTGTGTGTTTAAAAACTCTTCGGATTTATATTGACTCTCATTTAAATGCTATTAATGTTTTATTAAAAATATAATTAATTTAATAGCATATTATAAAAATGCAATTTACAAAGGTTATCTTAATCACAAACAGTTTTCATTATCAATGTTAACATGATTTTGTTGTGGTTCACCCCCCCCCCCACATCTTACTGTCCTTTCGGGTTTATCTGCATATTTACACTGATAGGATGATAGGACAGGGATAAGGAAGGTAAATATTATAGGAATATTACCCACATTTGTATGAAAGGAGAATGGAAATAATTTAGGGAAAACACGCTTGGTAAATCTGCCAGGGAATCAAAACCCAGCTTCTCCATCACCAGTACACCAGTTAGATTTATTTTTCTGAGCAGTATTACATAGGAAATCCATACCATTGTGCGTTAAACTATGGAACTAACAAAATAAATCAGTAGTATGGCTTGTAAATGAGAAATCAAGTGTTGATAATAAAACTTACCATGCCAGAAAGTGAACTAAAGTTGGAACGATAAGAACACGTAGCCCAGCTACCATCAGCCACCACTGTTATTAATGGAACACCATCCACGTCAACTGCTCCTTCTTGTACAGCAAGTCTTGATTCTTCCTGAGCAGCCATCTTCATCTCTTCCATGGATGTTGCAAATAAACCATCACAAATAATGTTGTGATACTTACTGTAGGTTCGACTGCTCATACATGGCATGTTCATGGCTGCAGTAATCTCTTCTAGATTAGCAAGACCACCTCCGACACTTAGCACGCCTGACACAGCTTAGGAATTGATTTCCATTCTTGATTTATCACATGGATCCTCTGTAAATATGTTTTGCTCTACTCCACAAACGTTGCATTTAAATGAAGACAGCTTCGCAGTCCACACCTTGATTCTTTGGTCAGTTCCATATTTTCTAATTTGCAGCTCAGTGGTCCATGTTCTGTCATTTTACTGAGCGCTTTTAAAAAGTAAGAGAGTTCTACAACTCTTCTGCCAGCAATTCCAAATTTTATATTCTTGTTTTGTTGATGTTCTGGGTTAAGGTTTTCTAATGTTAATTCGTATCCATTAATATTGTGAGCGGAAGGATGCTTTCTCTCGTTCTTTTTCACCATTTTGAAAAAGATTTGAAACAAATTATAGTGCTACTGTAAAACACCCATTCCAACCAATACAGCACTAAGCACCCGACGAACTTTGTGTCGGTGCTGGCTTGTTAGAAACTTTTCAGGTCTTAAAAGAGTATTGAAAGATAACCAAGCCCTCCTCCTTCATCCCTTCTGTATACAATCAAGCGTACTATATGGAGTTTTTGACAAGAATAGAATGGAGGTAAAGCGACCTATCTCCAATGTAATATTAAATCGAAAAAGCATGAAAATTTTTTTATTTTATTTTTATTCATTTTTTCATATATAAAACACCCAATTATAATCATACTGTTGCAAGCGTAAACTAGTTGCGATTATTAATGCCTAGTTCAAAAAATTAATTTCCTCCTCAATTACTAGTTTGAAGTTCAAACACATTTATTAATTTCTATCTAATTTTTTATCTAATTATTCCATGGTTTTATTCAATTTTGGGTCTGGCATAATCGTTCGGCATATTGATACCTTAAATTTGACACAAATATTTTATTATCATTCATGATAGTTGAGATATCATCATAATAAGAATAACCATTTGAACTGCGGGTTTTGGGCTGCCCCTTCAATTGTAAAGCTCCTTCTTAAGATCAAGTGTGACACAAAATTGACTAAATCACGTTGCAGTTTGTTATATACACAAAGACGTATTGGATAGCCTTGATATAAAAGAAAGTGTGAGGTGTTTTATGAATGAACAAAGAAGATCTGTTTGGCTCAATGCATTAATGATTAAGGTAATTTATCTATGTGATTAATACAATAGCTAAATAAGTTATATGTTATATCACATATTTGTTAATAAGTTGGTAAAAAAATTTTTTTTTGTCTTTAATGTGAAGGGAAATTCGTTTATTTCCGGGGCCAAAAGAAAGGAGGTCCCCCACCCCCCACCCCCTTCTTTCAAAAGTATGAATAGTATTTTCAAATTTAGTATTTAATATGCGATACTAAGTATTATTAATAGTATTTATTTTTTCTCACCAATGTCTAGGCTTGTGGCTTATTTGAGTCTATTCAATTTTCTAATAGCTACAAGCTGAATTATTTGTTAAAAAAAACTTTAAAATGCTTCATAAAATATTTAATGTAAACACTTTGAGAACTCAATTTGGGGACGTTACTGCTAGCCACTGCGAGTACCCCCCTCCTCCACCCAAAAAAAATGGGTACGGACTTGGTTAAATCCGTCTCCCTCAATAAATAAGAGCTAGCGACACCTATGCAAAGAGTGTTCTTGTGTTATTCTCTCTTCTGATGAAGAAGGAAGGGCCTGACGTGCTCCAAAAATTACTGTGATGTTTAAATTGTTTACTTTTGAGTCTACATTTATCTTGCCCCTATCCTTATATCCTCCTTTCAATGTCTATTAAATACGACCATCTTTTCCTTTGTTTAGATTTAACAACACTAGAACTAGAGGTAAGTTAGTTTGTAAGTCATGTGCTGATATAAATAGTTAAACCAAAAAGTGCGCATTAGTAAAATATTCCTGATAAGAAATAACACTCTTTATACTAGTTTTTTCCATGTTTGAATTTTAAATGATAGTTGATAAGTTTTGTGATAATAGGAATAAATAAAGTGAAGAGGTGGGCTCAGGCTGAGCACCAGCCCTTTCAGCTTCTTCGTGAACCTCTAGTCTTACCATGTGTCAAGTGCTTTAAAAAGTATGACTACGTTATTTCTTGGATTCTAAGATGCCATCGATTGTAAGACACACCTTCATTTTTCAGTACCACCAACAGAAAAAAAAGTGTTTTATGTTTCCCTAACTCAACTGATGATCAAGAAGAATGGAAAACAATTTAGGAAAAACCAGCCTCAATACAACTGACCAAGATTCAAACCCCAATCTCCCTCTCATCAGCAGTGCAATCTCTAGTGAGAGTGATGCCTTAGAGAATGTTCAACCATCAAAGCTGGTTTGAATTTAGTTAAAAATATTTATTTGTATGATTATGACTTATATCATTAAAAATAATCATGCTTTAAAATATGTGTTTGAGTTTATGGTTTATTAATGGCTCTATTATAACATTAAACTTGAAATACTTTTAGTGGGTATAATTGTTTTATATTACTCTTGCTCTGCTGAAACTAGATATATTTAATTAAACTCAATTCAAACTTACACCACTACACGTAATGTATAATTATGTACACCTATAAGGTAGCAAGCTTAGCTTGCATGGTTCCACTATGCTGTACCTTTTTTGCTAAGGTCATTATTCCATCAAGTTAAGACTGCTACCTTTCAGGGTAAATGGAGTGTATTTGTGTCCCATCTGCAGGGTTCCGGATAACTGTCAAGTCCATGGACCTTGTCGGAGGGATGCTGTCCGCTCTTCTTGTCATTGTCGCAGATGTAAAGGTACTCAGCTAGGCTAACTAAATGCCTGAAAGAACTTGGTAACATTCCAGGGGAGCCTAAAATAATTCAATATTTGTGTAAAAGTTAATCTTGTACAAGAGTTTGATATTTATTTATTGGTATGCTCAAAAAATGTCTACTTATTGCTTTATAATGCAATATAAAGGGACTAGAGAGGCTAGCTTCGGAGGAGATTTAGCTGAATTATATTTTAAAATGGAGAACAGCTTTGACCGCCCTGCTATCAGTGTGAGTGCTATGTGCTGTTAACATTATGTTGGTAAAGTGGATGTTAACTATTAAAAATAAAACATATTCTTGTTGAATAATTTTTATATTTAGAAAGTTAATTTTAAAATGAAAATATACTTTTTCATTATGATTTAGTACCTGTTTGGGTTGTACACAAACATTAATTATGCTACTGGAAAAGGGTTGAAGAACATAGAAGTTTAGAGGAAATATACCCATGTTTGGGTGAAGGGAGAGTGAAAAGCCACCCTTAGTGTATCCACTGGGATTCAAACCTCAATATCCTCATCACCGGAAATCCCCTCTAACACAATAGTGACGTGTCAGACCGTGCAACCACCAATGCGAGTAAATTAAACTTATAGGTTAGAGATGGGCTGAATCCTATATTTCTGAAATCTTTATCTCAAATATGAAACTTTATAAATGTACAATTTTTGTTAGGTGAAAATAATTAAAATTTAGTTTGAATAAAATTGTGTTATACTTGGTGCCACTGACAAATGTTATTTTGTTTGTCATGTCTACTACATCATAAGATAACTTTTTTTGGTAAATAAATTATATTGATACAATTTTATTGTTCTTTTTTTGTGATTTTGTTACCCTCCCAATTTTACAATTCTATATAAATCCTTTTACAAACCATCTTACATAATAATGTTATTTAAAGTCAAGGTAATCATAATTGTATTAAAGATACTTTATTTAAATTTTTATGAATCTTGATCTCTCAAATAATATTGCAATTGAGGGATTTGAGGAATCGAGGATTTGGGCATTACATACTTCTTATAAATAAGCATCAAGGGTAGGCCTACAAAATATTTTGATATTGCTATTTGTGGATTAGCAAGATCTTAAAAGTATTATTAATTTTTATTATTACTATAATTATTATTATTGGGGTGTTTGGTGTATCAACATATGTCATGACAGTTTTGACTGACATAATTTCCTTGTCTCTCCTAGAGTATCCCATACTTGTTTCTGCCGTGGTTACTGCTCACTGTTAAGGGAATGTTACTGAACCAAGGACCCTCTGTGCTGGGACTTGGGTACATGCTGCTGCCCAAAGAGGGCTTCCCAGCGGTGCTGCTCTTTGTGCTGTGGGTCTTCCTGCTAGGTGAGTCGCGCCAATCTTCCCACCTGCATTATTGTGGATTCTTCACCAATGAATTATTACCAAAAAAACAACAAAGGAACGAAACCTAAATACTATTAATACTATTATTTGTCAGTACAGCCAGCTCACATTTTAGTGAATTTACAGTCATTTAAATGGAACTAAGGACAGGCGAATTTGTAAAAACTGGCTGCTGCAGAGCAGTAAAAGTTGGAAATGAATATACAATAAATGTAAGCTATGTATCAAGCTTTGTCCACAGCAACTCATGTCATACCGATATTTTTTACTGTCTTAATTATTTATAGAATATCAGTATTATTGGTATAACGACTAGCAAAAAACTAAAGTTAAATACAGTGAAGGAATTGGATGAATTAATTGGATCTTAGTATGGTTCTGCAAGTACTCAGAATTATTGTTTCGAGCTGAGCTCAACATTAAAGCTTTAGATTGAAAGTGAAAGTCTTGTAGGCTTGGCATTTTCAAGCTTCCTCTTGATGTACACACAAATCAATTTTTTAAATGCAATGGTAAGTATAGGTTATTTAATATAGATTGCATCAGCAGTTTCCCTTATAAATCACTCGATAACCTAGCAAATGGTTAAAATTGATATCAAATTTCACATTAATGACTTTTTAGAGTTCTAAAATGACTGTTAGACCGGTAAGCTAATTTAATATTTTTGTCCATTTTAAATTATTCTCGATTGAAGTTGTATTGCCATGACAAGACAATTAAAATAAAAATAGCTAAATAGATCACTAAATACTTAAATAATCATTATTTATACTATTCAGCATCTGATGTTTGTGGGTTCAAACCCAGCCAAGGTTTCTTGATCAATACAAATCCGTAACAAAACTTCCTTCGAAGAGGAAGTAAAGCCGTTAATTGTAGCATGTAATATAACTATGGGAGATATGCAAAAATGTGTTGGCCTTTTCCCTCTAGCTAATAAAAATTCTAATGTGCTAATAACCAGTTGGTTCAGAAGGTGCACGTTAAATACCCCAAATAAATAAAAACTAAATAAAATACATGGTCTTTTTCTAAAATTAAAGTTTCAGTACAAATTAATTTAACATTGAGAAAACCTAATGATTGTTTTCTAACTTGAGTTAGGTATTTAAAACTGGTTCATCTACAAAACTAGCATTAGTAACTATTTAGAAATCAACGTTGATCAACATTGCAATAAATACTTTATCAAACTTATCACATTTAAATTTTAAAAAGTATTTAGTATTTAATACTGTCTACTAAAAATATTATTTTAACCATATTAATTTTCATTTTAGACTATGGACATAAACTTTTACAAGTTTTAATAATTGAATTGAAATAAATTTCATAGTAAGATAAATTTCCAGTGAGAGCACATAAAAGGTGCATGTGTAATTGTACATATGCAACTGTGCATAGAGGAACAAAATTGGAACAGAATGATCATGTGTGCTAATATTAAATTAAGGAATAAAATAAATGAAATATGAAACAATTCAAATTTCTAAGTGCTTGTGATTCTTATGTTTTCTTATAGGGTAACTAAAATTACAAAGGCTTATTTTGGGGAGATTTTAGCACATTAAAAGTCACTTTTTAGTTAGTGTGATTTTAATGTCTTAGAGACATTAGTGTTGAAACCGGCTTAATTATTTTTCCATTACATTTTTATGCGAGTGTTTTTATTTTTATATCATGTTTGGTTATTTCTAATTTACTATTTATAAAAATGAGTGCCATTCTTATTTAAAGAACATGTTTTGTTTTAATATATTTTCAATATAGGTATCTGTTTAAACTCTTTTCTATGTGTATTTTCAAGTGAAAAAACCTCAATTATACTACATTATATAGTGCTAGTTTGATGCAGGCAAACCACCCAATTAATATGACAGAAGTATAAAGAAATAGAGTACAAGTTTAGGGTTGATTTACCTTAAAAATTGAAATAAATTATATACTTTGTCTGCCAAATATATATATAAGTTAGTGTGATTTTAATGTCTTAGAGACATTAGTGTTGAAACCGGCTTAATTATTTTTCCATTACATTTTTATGCGAGTGTTTTTATTTTTATATCATGTTTGGTTATTTCTAATTTACTATTTATAAAAATGAGTGCCATTCTTATTTAAAGAACATGTTTTGTTTTAATATATTTTCAATATAGGTATCTGTTTAAACTCTTTTCTATGTGTATTTTCAAGTGAAAAAACCTCAATTATACTACATTATATAGTGCTAGTTTGATGCAGGCAAACCACCCAATTAATATGACAGAAGTATAAAGAAATAGAGTACAAGTTTAGGGTTGATTTACCTTAAAAATTGAAATAAATTATATACTTTGTCTGCCAAATATATATATATAAGTCCATAGGGATTATTTTAGGATTCACTAATATTGTATTAAAATAATGTTATGGCAATATTCTCACTTTCAATTCAAATAGTTTTAATTTGAAATGTTAATAATTTATTAGCCTATTGAGTAAAATGAGAGAACACTATACAACATGGACATAATTATTATTCCTCAAGAATCTGACCTTATTACTGAGTGCTCACTGACAATTTTCTAATTATTCAGGAAGAAAAATATGTCTTGCGAAAAAAAAAAGATGGAAGAAAACCTATATTTCAAACTATAATAATTAAGTCAAAGAAAAGGCAAAAAAAATTAAATTATTATAATTATTATTTGGGTATTTTTTTTATTATTTTGTGTTGTATGCCAATTGATTATAAAATGTCATAACATTCAGGAATCAATAAGAACCTTTATAAACCAAAACATATTTATGAATTTCAATAATTAGCAATTTATTCTTGGGTTCCTACATCATAGAAATAACTTAATTTCAGTTGTTGGTTTTGGTTCAACTTGTGTTGAGACGCTTTTTATTCACACAGCCATTGTGTGAATCAAGATCTCAAGATCTGGAAGCCTTTCCTAAATGTAAATCCTGATGGTTTGTTTCTAGTGGAAGAGTTTTTGCTGTGGTACAATGTACTAAAGATGTGTTGGGTGTGTTGGTGCAATTACTTCAACGAGCTTGCCACATGTTCCAAATTGGAACAGAACTTGGTTTCCAAACAAGAGTTTAATCAAGGAGAAGATAGCAGAGAACATTGAAGGGGGAGTTAAAATAAAAAGAGTTGAAGTACTCTATTTTACAGATTCGCCATTGGGGGGATATCAGTAGTTAGATTGTATTCTTTTTTGTTAATGGGTGCCATTGTCTCATTTGTGTTTAAATATTTCTTGTGAATGTCCTTTTGTATTTTATAACACTTTTTTAAAGTATATATATGCAAGAAAAGCGTTTTTTTCTTTAAGTTGGTGTGTACGACTATAGCTAGTTTTAATTTTTTTAACATATATTATTATAAGAGGGTAAATTCATTTCTTCACTTCCTACCCACCCAGTCATGGTTTAATGTAATTCCTCTATTAGAGTACAGATGAAGATAAAAGTGAAATAAAATGTGGATACATTCGCATGGAAGAGCAGAAAGTTGTTTAGCGAAAAATGCCATTAGTACACCCAGCCAGAATTCAAACCCCTACCTCCCCATTATCGGCAAACCAGACTAGATGAGCCTGACATTTGGCATTTAGTTAGCATGCCCACCAATGCAGGTTATGAGGGTATTCTCTATATATTTAGATGGAACCCTGATCTTTCTTATATTAAAATTAATAACAACATAATTAGAGATGGGTCAAATCCTTTATTTCTCTAATCTAAATATTAAATTTTCTTTCGAATCTCTAATTCAAATTTGAACCCTCAAATCTTTAAATATGTACGGTTTTATTTAAAGAGAAAATATTTTAAATTAAAAAAAAATTGTTTAAGGCCAATGACAATTTTTTTTTGTCACGCCTATTATGTTATAAACAAATAAAGATAACACTTTTTTGAGTGCGGTAAATCAACTATATTAATACACTATTTTTTTTTACTCTTCAAAACATACATATATATATATATATCATTCTTTTTACCAATTGTTTGAACATTTTATTTTAAATCAAGGTTTTCATAATTTGTATTCGAGATACTTTTTTTTAGAGGTTTTTAAGAATCTCGAATACAATAGGCTTTGAGGGATTCTAGGAATCAAAGATTTGAGTGTCCTATCTCTAAATATAATAATAAAATATAAATATTGTTAAAACAAAGATTTAAATAGGATTATTTATTAATGAGATATGAAATATGTAGGGAAAAGACAGCACAAGAGACCAACTAGGAGATGGGAGGAGCAGATAACAGCAAGTGTGTAAATGAGAAGAAAATAATGAAATAGTCGTGGAAGGAAAAAGTAAGATGGAGGCATTTTACTAACATGACTCAGCCACAGGCTTGAAACAGAATTTAATTTAATTTATCACCGCGTATTACTGCTCGTTCGGATGATATGCTTAAGTACTAATTATGCTAATGGGTTAGGAATTGAGAAGGTTGAATTTAGAGGACGTGAACCCACATTTGCGTGAAGGAAGAGTGGAAAACCATTTAGGAAAAACCACTCCCAGTTCACCCGACCGAGATTCGAAACTCGATCTCCCTGTCCTCGGCAGTTGAACTCAACACAAAACTAGCGCGTGAGCCAACTATGCCAACGAGGTGGATCCTTGAGACAGTTGATGATAATAAAGAGTAAGATGAATAATGATCTAGTCTCCCTTCCCAATAAAAAGTTTAGCCTTTTTTTTAAATAAAGAAAGTTATACCTACACAATCTGTTAACAAATGAGGTATATCCCTTGTAGCTTTTTATCTGAGTAAGAATATGCCCCACAGAGGGAATCAAATGGGCTTTAGCATCAACCTTTTATGATCTAGTTTATTGACAAAAGTGAGGTGAGTGTGGTTTTTCTAAAGTGCTTTTCCATTAGTAAATGATTAGTTTTCCACAAGTGAAGAGGTGTTGCTGTAAAGCAAGGATCGATCTACATTGATGTCAAGTGGTGAATTTTAGACATGATTTTATAAATGACAGCTTGTTTATAAGAAATGAAATATGAATGTTCAATTCCATTAATTAAATAAACAAATAGTCGTCAAATGACTTAGACAAGTATGAAAACAATGTCAGTGCTAAAATATTAAACTGACCAACATCAGTAGGCTTCAACCAGTAGAGGCTAAAACGTGCCTAATAAGATGAGTGAAGGCTTAGCTTGTAATAAAATGGCTGTGCTCACTACCCATAAACACCCAATGCAAAGCTAAGGTACTTATTCTTGGTTATATATTCAAAACGCAATGACTTCATAGTTAAAGTCAGGCAGAACATAAAAACTTATGACTAAAGGAGGTGTGCGAAGCTTTGAAAACTTCAGACATCTCTTTGAATATTTGTTTGCTTCGACTATGATTTGAAAGTAAAATACTGGATTTGACAAATATAATGGTTCACTAAAAAATAATAATTTAAAGTTCAAACACACACACTTTTTTTCCCCCTGCAGTTATTTCCATCACAAATTAATGTTTGTATATAAAAAAAAATTAAATTACACTTTCTGAAAAAACTTAATTTATAATTCTAAGATGAGATTTATTGTGTTTGAAATATAGTATCACATACATTATATTTTATACCTAAATTTTAAAAGTTATGCATATTTTTATTCATCAGTAAACATTTTCTTTAAATAGTCAAACTTTGACTCAGCTTCGGGAATATATCATATTATTAGATTTGTCTTTGCTTCAAATGGAAAAAGTGGACTTCCCACAACCCTAATGACTAAAGCAACAATATAATGTTTTTTCCTTCATCGCCAACCATGATTTTAATTCCCAAGCCTGAACTAAAAAGTTGTAAGTCTATACTTGCCAGCAACTAGGTTCATTTATCATCTGTAAGGGTAGTAGTAAAAATAGTAATTTACTAAGAAATGTTTGAGTAAAAAAGGTAATTTAATTATTGCTCTGTACACAACACTAAAGAATTATAAAATTATTACATTTTCTTTAAAATCTTTAAAAAAATATCAAACATATTACATGTCTTAAATTTTGAACACATCACCTGATAAAATATTTACCCAAATGGCAATTTTATTTACAACGAGTGTTTATTTTGGATGCAGCCATGACCTATTTCTGAAATGTGACCACGTCAATCAGATACATTTAATTTGCATTAGTAAACTTGCTCTGGACACACACACTGTAGCAATTTTAAAACATGACAAACACATTATATAAACTTGAAAAATTTATATAATAGTATTTCAAATTCAGTGCCAACTTTTTAAAATGATGCACCATGTAAAAAAAGTAACTAGGTAACAACAAATTAATAGCCAAATATAAATGTTAAAACCACATTCCAAAATGATAACAGGCGCAGCCATATTGATCCAATCACATTTCTGAAAAGACCATTTAGAACTAAAGTGCAAAATAAATTTATCTCAAAATGGTTACACTAACTATTAACTAAATATCCTCCCACATATCAACAAAATCTAAATAATGAAGTCTTTCACAAAATTACGTTTCCAAACATTTATCAATATACAAGACATAATACTAACATTTGAGTATAATTAAATTATTAATTTCATAATAGTTGATAAACTTATTTTTACAAATTTAATAAAATAACTTAAAACTAATAAATAAACTACTTCTATAAATGGAAATATAACTAAAAATCTAGTCAACTGTACAATATTTATAACTGCTGCCTATGTGAACAAACTAGGTGAAGATTTTACAATGGCTAGTGAGTAATGACTATTAATAAAGGTAATAATGCTGTCATTTTCTGAAACATTTTAAATCAAAAGTAGTAAATTTCATCAAAAGTGTTAGTATTATGTACGTTTCAAACACATTTTTCATTAACAAACATAAATCAAATATCTGATTAGGTTCAAAAATATTTAAACTTAGGAATCAAACCAGGAACCTTTAACTGAGCACGTTTAGGCCGAAACAAGTATTAATTTCAATAGTGTGTATAAACACAAACCCTATAGGATTAGGCAGAACGAAAACCAGACCAAGCGTCATCGGTACTACTTATCTGATAGCTTTTAGTAGCAGTTTCACATGTCCTTTAGAAACTTAAGTCTAAAGTTAATGAGTGATGTATTAACCTGTGTCACAGACAAGGTATACACCCAGACACCTCAGTCCATCAACACTGGGGAGCGCTAGTTTTAGTTCTCAGTAGTAATAGCACTTCCAAGTGAAACAACTCACTTTCAAAATGTTTCTTGTAAAGGGGTGCTGGTCAGAACACAATAATTACCAGCAGTTCTGCCCTTCTAACCCCCCCCCTCCCCCCTCACTTCCCAATTCACACTCTTACAATGAACAAACATTTTCAGAGTAACTAGTTGATTACAACTAGATAATTTGCAAACATTCACATGAACAAAAAAAAAGGACCACTGTATTCTATGTTTTCTTTGTAGTTTGAAGTATGAGTAGGCTTATTTAGGGGGTTGGTTTATGGGAAGGGGAGTGGAAGCTGTTTTTAAAAATGCCTGCTCAATAGGGATGTTGTCACTTGAGAGTGACTGCACCATGATCCCTGTGTTGAAGGACTCAAGTTCTCTCAATGAGAGCAGCCATTTTAACCTAGCGACTGTGGGTCTGGTGTGAACCTTGTCTGCGGCCTGGGTACAACTTATATTAATGGAGCTTGCTATCCAGAGGCCAATAAGGCTGAAATGACCGTATTGGGGGTAGGGAAGCTCCTCACCTTAGCTTTAATGCCTATGGTCGAAATATTGTCTCCAGTCAATAGATATACCAGTGAATTAACTTTGTGAATACTAGTTTTGTACTAGTAAAAATCCCAGACATAGTATTTAATCAAATATATTTTAAATACAAATAGAGTACCTAGGTAATGATACAAGTTTTGAATTAGTGGTAACAGGGTAGAAATGTAAAATAACTAAATTATCAACCATAACAAGAACTGATTCTTCTTTCTGCCTATAACTATCACTATCAACAAGTTTTGTGTGAAAAGTATATTTTTAGCTATACATCAAGAAATTTTCCAATTATAAAAAACTTTACAGCATTCAATTTTAATATAAAAATAAAAGAACCATGTATTTTTACTGTGCACCTGGTTAACCTAAAATAATAATCTAAATTGTGAATGCGCATGGGTTCCTATATAAACTGTCTACTAAATGTTTATTTTAATTCTAAAAAAGTACCCACATTCATAATATAAATGCCCATGAGAACTTGATTAAGTCCTCACCACAATCATTCAAATACATTTAATAAACCGTCACAGAAAAATCAAAATATATTCATCGTTTAAAAAGGTCAAGGAAAAAACAAACAAATAGTACTACTGTGATTATTTTAAGAATAATATCCCCAGCAGGGCTGGTGTAAATTTACAGCAATTGGACACATACTAAACACTCTAATGTGGATTGTTTCATTGTTGTATTTTTAGAGCAAACAAACTTTAAGTTGTGCGTGTTTCAGAAGAAAACAGCTATTTTCCTTAAGAAAAGGATTACTACTAACAATATTATGCTAAATAACTTTTTGGGGGTGCGGGCAGGGGCAAAGGAAGGGGCTGTGACAATGTTACACACTAAGCAAAGTGGCTTTGTTACAATTTTACAGTTTTGTTACTTAATCATTATGATAAAAGTAATTTAGTTTTATGTGGGCACAAAATGCCTTTGTTACTATAAGCAGGAAATTTCACCTAATATTGCTTTGCCAAAACTTATAGTCACTTCTGTTACTCTCAACAATCAGTGCTAATTGTCCATTTCTTAAGTGTTTGTTCTGAAAAAAGGAACAATAAAACCAAATCTTAGCAAAGCAATGCAGTGAACTTAGTAAATACAGGTCGAACAAGTTTGATTTAAGCATATTTTAAAATGTCAACCAATAGTTGTACAGGTGGGCCTGTTGTCATGATTTTATTCTTTATATGTAATGGAATACCAAACTAAGGAAGTAAATAAGAATAAGTAAATCTGATTCTCACTAGCTTTTTGAAACTACTTTGTATTTTGACCAACTATTGAAAATAATATATATTTGTTTTTCATTCAATCAGACTATATTACCTATAAAAAAAAGTGATTAATAAAATGTATAGCTTTGGTTTACAAGGTTTCACAGTATAAAAACAATTACAATGTAATACTGTGTTAAATAAATTAAGTTTAGCACTGGAAGATGTATCTAAATATGTTTATAGATAAAACTTAAATGTATATTTCCTAAGTCAAAACATTTAAAGAATTATCATTAATTAACTAAACCATTATTTTTGTTGAGTGTCAATTTGTGCTTCAGAACTAGATAGCCCTTTAACTATCAACTATACAAATTAAATACTTTTTTTTAGCTTTAATAAAAAAAATATCCCCAATGAAGGAGTACTTTGTTATATTTGGAAGAAGGAAGAGGAAAGGTTGATAAAAAACATGTGTAAGGGAACGAACACAATATGTCTTTCACAATGAAAAGAAGAACACAGTTCACACTTTGCAGTGCTGCCCCTACACAAAGAGGTAATGGCTCCAAGGCCGTAGTCAAGGGGGGGTTTTGGGGGTTCAAACCCCCCCTGAAATTTTATGAACAAAATATATATGGCTTTATTTATGGTTCAATCAATTTCAAAATTAAGGTAAAAGTACAAATTAGGGGGCTGTGTTACAATAAAACGCACTTAAGAGAACTTTTAAAGGTATTTAATATTTATAATTTTTTCTAGCCTTCGGCAGTTAGTGGGTTATGTTGCCATGTAAAAATACTTCAGAGAGCTTCTAGAACTGTTTATCATTTGAAAATTTTTCCCGCCTCCGGCAATTGGCTCTCTTGAATAAAATAAACCTACTGCTTCTTCAAAAGGCAGCCATTACCTCTTTGTCTAGTGGCAGATATGTAAAGTGTGAACTGTGTTCTTCTTTTCATTGTAAAAGCCATATTGTGTTTGTCCTTTTTATATATTTCTATCCACCTTTGCTCTAACTTTTTCCAAATGTAACAAAATACCTCAAAAAGCGAAAAGAGGTTTTCCTTAAATAGCTACAATGAAGGAGTATATAACAGATTTGCTCATATTTTTACACAATTATTATAAAACCTTTGTTTAAAGTTGTGATGTTATATGAATGTGTGACATTCATTAATTTGATTGGTTTAATTTTGTAAAGTAATATTAGCAAAGTTAATAGTTTTGAAATTTCCTGACTTTTCAAGATTTTTCAGATCATAAAATATGCATTTTCCCAGTATTTTATATGCAAAGCTATACACACAAAAAACCTAATAATTTTTGTTTTTTTACTATTACATTCTTGACACAATTATTAAAGGCAAGTATGTCAGTGCTCTGTAGCCAAAGCTGTAGTTTGAATTGTTTGAATTGTTTTATGCCCATCTGCTTTGTATATTAAGAATTATTGCAAAAATATTTGAAATTAAGTGACTTAAAAATTTACCTGGCTTCCATGTGTCATATAAGCCCTGTATAAGCATATGATCAAATGATTATTATATCTTACATGTTTAGATTAAAACTAATTAATTTTATTGATATGATTAAATATAATATTTCCATTGGTTAATTCAACATATTTTTGATTGTACTGAAAATTAATATATTTTGAGTTAGAGTTGTTTTATAAACTGCTAATAAATGTTATTGATGCTGGATATATTAAAAACTACATAGTAGTTCAACTTTCAATTGTGAACACTGACTATACAAATAATAAAAAAATATATACTAAACAAAATAATTAGTTCAAATAAATGTATAACTAAACAGAAAACAGATCATAGTAAAGGGAGACACATACCTTGTTTGCAGTAGTATTATTTTACCTCTTTAGGATCATATAAATAAAACATGTCTGTTAAAGATCAAGAAAATAGAATCTTCTTATTTGGATGCTGCTTGTTCCATAAATTGAGCTAATCTGTTTGTCATGGTTGTTGTTTCGAACACCCAATGTTAAGTTCAAGGTCCAGCACCTCTGATTATGTAGACTTTTAGTTCTCGTTGTCACTACTAGATGAAACTAATAGTTGTACGGACCATACTGAGAACCATGGTAGTATGGCCCAGGATATGCCGCAGCTGGGGCAGGATAGCTTGCTGTGTAGGCATACTGCTGTTTCTGAGGGTATACTAAACAAATATACATTCATTTATTAATATTAATTATGTACCTGGGAGTATAAAGAGGTTTTCCTTAGTGAGTTATTTACAATACAATCAAATCTGTTACATTTTATTTAGTTATATGTATCAGTTCTTTCATATGCTCCTATTACAATACCTATCACTTTTAAACCAATTTTCTTTTTGACCCATTTTATTATTTGGTTTCTTTCTTTTTAGGGTTGTTTTGCACATTTTTTCAATTCCTCCTGAAGTGTTCTAAAAACACAAAACCTTGGTTGAGGGATTATATAGTAGTAGCCATGTTTTCTTTGAGATGCAGCTGTTTTATCGCTGTCCAGTATCAGCAGTGTTAAGCGTGGACTGTGTTCCTCTTTTTAATGTTAAATGACTAAAATCCATATTGTATTTGTTCCATGACTGTTATTATGTACCTACAAGAGTGAACTGAGGTTTCCCTTAGTTCAATTCATGTATTATTGTGTAAAGTCTTGGTAGGGTGCTTGAGGCGAAGTGCAGTAGCAGAGAAGATTGAAGGAATAGAGGACCACCCGGGCAAGTGCATAAGAAACCTGCTATTGAAAAAAGAGGTAGCTCTGAAGTGTAATTGAGTGCTGCAAAGGACATACTTTTTACCCATAGTTAAGTGTGCAGCAGAAAACTTAACATTGGATGTAAGAGACACCTGGAAATGGTCCAGGCAATTAAAATGAAGTTTTTAAGGAGCCTGTAAGATGTCAGCAGAAAAAAACAGGATTATAAATGAAGATGTTTGAGAATGAGTTGGGCTAGAGGGGGTTCATGAAATAGAAACCTGAGAGAGGGTAAGATGGCACAGACACATAAGGAGAAGAGAAAAGGAAATCATCCCAAGGAGAATGACAGCCTTGAAGTTTGGAGGGAAACAATCACAGGGGAGACCAAGGAAGCAAAGGGAGGAGCAGATAACAGCAAGTGTGCAAGTGAAAGGAGAAGAATGGAATAGAGTAAACTAGTAAGAATGGCGAAAGGGTACTAAGCCAACTCGGCCACAGGCTGGAAACAATTGATGATTATTATGTTGTATTAGTGCTGTGTAGGGCTCTGCGAGTACTCAGATTTTGAGCTTCGAAGTGAAATCTTCATTAAAGCTGAAGATCGATATGGAAAGTTTTGTAGGCTCATCATTTTTGAGCTTCCTCTTGATATAAAGTACGTACAAATCAATTTTTAAAACTCAATGGTAAGTATAAGCTATTTAATTAAAATGATCTCAGCAGTTTCACTTATAAATAATTTGGTAACTTAACAAATTGTTAAAATTAATATTAAATTTCACATTAATAATGTAAGAGAACTCTAAAACTACTTTCAATTGTTAAGCTATTCCTTTTTGTCGATTTTGAATTATCCTAGATTGAAGGTGCATTCATGGCAAGACTAATGAAAATAAAAATAGTTAAGTAGATCATTAAGTCAGACACCTCAGCTCAGTCGGTAGGGTGTCTGCCTATGGGTCCTGGGTTTAATTGCCAGCATGGCCAAAAATGTATCTATTGCTGAAAATATGGGTTTGCCCTTTCAAATTGATGGCCGGGGACTGGATGTTGTGCCTGTCCTAGTCTTAAGATAGATTATAAGTCATATGAAGCTACAACAGGCCTAGCAAGCCGGTAGTTGAAAATATATGACTTTAATAAAAAACTGATCCAGGCCATAGGCTGGAAACACTAATGGATGGATTTGGATGTAATGTAAGTAGATCATTTAAAAAAACAGGTTTCAACCAATTAAATCTAGGGAACAAAAATGAAGACATGAACTTAGGGACTCATCACACGGAATATTGAATAAAACAATATGCTCGAACCAGAAATTGCATCAAAAGTGCAGTTTTCTTCATCCTTTATTTGATAACAGTGAAAGTGGGATTAGTTAAATAATTTTTTTCATTTTTAAAATTATTATAATTCAGTTTTGTTTTATTTTTTTAAATCTAGTGAAATAGTTTCACTGGTCTGAATTTACTATTTTTAAAAGAAGAATACAGAAAACCAAGATGCAATGTTTGGTTCGAAGTTTAAGTTAGGTGTTATTGTGTGAATAACAACATAGTCATATTTGAATTATTAGTTCCAAATGTCTCCACCCTTTTTTATGTGAGTGTTAGGCCTATTACTTGTATCTTTGACTTGTGTTGTTCCACTTCCTGTTTTTGTAAAACCATGTGCGTACACCGGTCGCTATGTTATCAAACTTGTAACTGTATCATTCAATATACTAATCCATTTTTACAACACACAAAATATATAGTGATTATTCAATTCCATGAACCTCTGTAATTATAACTGTAACAGTTATCCATGGGGTGAGACAGACTCTTATGAAGGAGTTCACCCACATTAATGTGAGAAATGTTTTAAAAAGCCACAATGAAAATCACATGTGTGAAAACACCAATATTAAACTCTGAAGAGATTAACACTCCAAGATACCCTATCAATGGTGACCAAGTGTTATGTAACTTCAATGCCTTAGAGCCCTGCGTTAGCAGTGTAGGTTTTATTGACTAAACAACAACATGTGCCCCTTGGAATTATAAAATCCACAGATAACAGTCTCGCAATTTTATTTTTTAATAAACAATTAAATAATGGTAGACGCTAGAAGTGCAAGGCCTACATACCTAACACAAAATGAAGGCCTCAAAATTCATAGTTAAAATATAACAAAATACATTACAGTAATTTTTGGGGCCGCCTCCTACTTCATCTGATGGTATATTATATCATTATTTATTATGTCAATGTAGGGCAAAATTGTGAAATTTAAGAGTTGGGCTTCAAACCATCTAATCTATTACAAACAATTAGAATTAATTTGGTTTAGGCTGTAAATTGTAAAGTAGTTGCTAATGTCTAAAATGGTACGGTTTTATGGAGAAACACAATATACAAGAAAATCACTATTGATTGAAGAAAAAAATTGCAATTATTTTAAGTAAATTTCTGTAACAATTGCTATAAAAGGCCATTCAATATAAACAATTTTGTTTTTAAGTAAAAAATCAAATGTATGTCACAATATAAATTTAAAATAATGTTTTAATTATTTCTTGAATCCGAATCTACATTTTATTTTCAAATCTCGAATCCGAATCCTAGCAAATTGTTAGAGATTTTAATGATTTACAAATAGACCTACATTACACAATATAGGCCTGAACTGTAAATTAAGATTTATTTCTATCATGCTTTCAGTTTTAATCAACCCCAGCCACCCTTCGCAAAATACATGTTAAAATACAGCCAAATTAAACAACCTAAACTCATATTAGTGTTTAGAAATCAAATCAATCAAAATTTGAGTGTCTCTTAGTTATTTTTAAAAGTGTTGTTAGAATAAGTTAAGTTTCTAAAAAAACACGTGAAATAAACAGATTAGGCCTAGTTATCCTTTAATCAACTTTAATCTTCATTGAAGGATTACAATTTATTTTAATAATAAAGCAAAAATAAAAATACAAACAGATTTTTTTAGTAAAGACTAAAACAAAATGCTTAACAATTAAACATACAATAGAAATAGTGAAATCAATAATGCCTAGGTATGTTTTATTATTATTTTATTATATATCTATCTTCACGTAGAAAACAAGAAATATATTCGTTGTGCAATATATCGATTTCTGAGAATACATTCTATTTAAAACACGAACATATTTTCGACTCTTGCAATATGTTCATTCCCATTTTATTAATATTTCTTGAATCCGAATCTACATTTTATTTTCAAATCTCGAATCCGAATCCTAGCAAATTGTTAGAGATTTTAATGATTTACAAATAGACCTACATTACACAATATAGGCCTGAACTGTAAATTAAGATTTATTTCTATCATGCTTTCAGTTTTAATCAACCCCAGCCACCCTTCGCAAAATACATGTTAAAATACAGCCAAATTAAACAACCTAAACTCATATTAGTGTTTAGAAATCAAATCAATCAAAATTTGAGTGTCTCTTAGTTATTTTTAAAAGTGTTGTTAGAATAAGTTAAGTTTCTAAAAAAACACGTGAAATAAACAGATTAGGCCTAGTTATCCTTTAATCAACTTTAATCTTCATTGAAGGATTACAATTTATTTTAATAATAAAGCAAAAATAAAAATACAAACAGATTTTTTTAGTAAAGACTAAAACAAAATGCTTAACAATTAAACATACAATAGAAATAGTGAAATCAATAATGCCTAGGTATGTTTTATTATTATTTTATTATATATCTATCTTCACGTAGAAAACAAGAAATATATTCGTTGTGCAATATATCGATTTCTGAGAATACATTCTATTTAAAACACGAACATATTTTCGACTCTTGCAATATGTTCATTCCCATTTTATTAGGCAGGACAATTACTTCAATAACCTATTTAAAAAAATAATAAACTTTTAGTTAAAATCAATCTAAAAACAAATTGTGAATTAGCAAGTCATTATTTGATTCTTAAAACTCGATAGCGCTTATTAAATGATCAGATTGCCTGAATTGATTCCAAGCAAACAATCGATATACAATACGTAGGCCGGTAGGCATAAATGAACAGTTTTATCGGTGTTTGACTGTTAACAATATTTATTTTTCATGAAACTTTACAAAATATCTAACTTAAGGATCGTATGCAATAAATTGGGGTTATTTGCATAGTTGTAGATAGTTAAAACCAGTTGGGTAGTAATAATTAATAGTATCTTTATTTAATCATCACTTTGGCGAGTAGACATAATATACATCCTTGTATCGTGTGTAATGTATTCTTATTTCTGTTAAAAATGCCGTAATTTGTTTTATTTATTTCGAATTTATTTGTAATTCTAGTTTTGATTTCCAGTTTTTGAAGAGTTTTAATGTGTTCATTAAAATATTTACATGTTCGTGAGGTGAAAGTTTTAGAAGTGAGCATGTGCTGTAACGGTCGAGTCCAAGTTTCCCATAGATGGGAGGGTAAGGTATTAGGCATGCTAGATTTTCCACACCTAACCTTTTTTTTAAATAATAGTTTTATTCGTGCTTATTTCTTTTGTCCGACAAAATAAAGATTCTAGATTAAGTTGTGCTTTTCAAGTAGGCCTAACTAAGTAATTTTTAAATTCAAAATATTATGCTTTGTTTATGAGGTGAAATATTCGACCATCGAATCCAGTAAAACACTGAATCCTCGAATTGGAATACTTGTCAGGATTCGGTGGATTCGAGGATTCGAAGATTCGAGTGGCACATCTCTAGTTTTAATTAAAATATATATACAATTTCATCACTTTTTTAATACTTAGTTATAGTTCTCATTGAAATGTTTCAAAATTATTGGAAATGTTTAACATAAGCATATGGCTCTAACTCTAACTTGTAAAACTTCTATTATCATAACAATATTAAATAATATTTTCTAGCTTTGGCATAACGTACCTCTTTATAACAAAAATCACTATTTCCTATTCAGGTATAATAGTCTACATTCCAAAAGATACAGGAAATAATGCTATTAACGAAGACAATATGACCTTTCAAGTAAAATAGGAACTCAGAAAACATTTTAAACTAACATTACTGAAAAAAGATGACCAGGGTTCACATTTTACACTTTTGCAATTACATTAATGGGAAAAAAGGGAATATATTTCATATTTGACGTCTTCAGGAGGAAGTTTTAAATGTGCAACACAATTTATTAAAGAGAAAAATAACACAAAAAGGACAAAAGGAAAATGACAAAGAGGATGAGACATTCAGAGCAACTAAAAGAACAAAGGAATTCTAGAATGTGATAACACTTATGAAACATATGTGATTTCAGAGCTAAACCAATACTAAAGTTTATTAAAACACTACCAATTGCAATAATAGAATTTTAGTTTTGATCTTATACTAGTATAAATTAAAATAATATTTTTTAACATATAAGCTCAACTTTCCGTATAGCAGCAGGGAGTTAATTAACCTGGGAAAACATGCTGCATGCAAGGTTAGAATAGGGTGTGTTTGAAAGAGTATACTTTTGTTAGGTTATTTTGGACTAAGCATATTTTAAAATTTGATTTTTTACATTATTTAATTTTTTTAATCTTATTGCAAGGAAAATATTTAACTTACTGCTGCGAAATAATTATTTTCTAGGGCTGGCTCATTCAAACTATTTTGTATCAGTATTGCTAAAACAATGTTATGCACAAAACACTATTTTAGAAAGGTACTAGATAGTTCATAGAAGAAGAATAACCTTATCTAGCCATAATTTTATTTAAAAGTTATATGATTGGATGAAGGATTATTTTTTTTAAACCATGCAGTTTATCTAGAATAAAATGTATCATTTCACAATAAAACAGATCTTTCTATTAAATAGTTTTTAATTCATTATACATTTTATATCTAATGGAAAAAGAAGAAGTACTTAAAAGAAATTGTCTAGGATCTTTTTAGTATATTTGTGTCACAGATAAGTGAGAACATTTAGAAATGAAAATCCATTTGAAAAAGACAAATGTACCACAGTATATGGCATATAATTTGTTGTACTATACTTTAAATGGTTGGAACTAGCTAAAAACAAAACTAAAATATAAACAAATATGAACACAAACGTTAAAAATTCTTTAGCGGGATGATATTTGGATCTACTGTATTATTTCGTATTATGTGGTAGTATTACAAAAAAGGTTTGAGAGTTTGTAAATAGTGTTTAAGACAAAAACATTGTAATTTTGGTTTTAAACTGAAATCAAGAAAGCCAATCAACTAAGAATGTAATTAGTGATGTTGCTTTTAACTTTGAGGAATGTTAAAAAGCCCTTACCCGGCATCAAATATTGCATGTTCATAGCTTCTTCCTTTTCTCGTTCACTGCGGAGGCAAATGGCCGCAGAGGAGAACAAGATGGCCGAAACCAGCGACCAGCCAACACCGATCCAAGCCACAATGTATGACCAATCGTAAGAAAAGATGGAGTTTTCCCTAAGCACCTGCTTTGCGGTTCCATTATATTATAAAGCAGGTAGGCAAAGAGAAAAAAAAGCTTGTGTTAATTATGTTAATAATTTAGTGTCGTCAAAGTGTTATGGGAATAGGGGGTGGAGGAGCCATGTTTGCGATATGCAGGTAAAATGCAGTTCATATAAATTTTACAGCCTTGGATAAAAGGGCTATTATGTTAACCATTAGCTACATGCATAAATGCATATTCAAGAGATATTTAATAATAATAAATTGGAACAAGATGACTCAGTTTTGTTTTAGTGACTAACGTGTGTAAATATGTATATGAACATTTCAAAATTTTGTTTAAAAAGTTTAGCAGTACGTTCACTACTTCTAGAGTGATAGAAAAAAAGTGTGTCGTTAATTTTGTTAGCTTCCACATTATGGAGATGACACCCACTTATAATTTTAGTTGAAAACATATTTGCGTGAGGGGATAATTTATGTTGTTAAAAAAAATATTGTGATATTTTAAGAAATAGGGAAGCAATTTGAGGAGTATGAAATGACACTTTTTTCAAGGTGTGTAGAACAAGATGATTGTAATCGACCACAAACTAAAATATGATAAAATATTGTTTCTCTTAAAGTAGCTACATGCAGACAAACATAGAAAGGCTAGTAACTTACTAATGAAATGCAAATAAAAATGGATAGTAGCTTAGTATTATTTGATGTGTATACAATGATTGTTGAAAGATAAAGTATATGAAACTATAATGTATTGGGTAAAGAAAGATAGATTCTAGAAGTAGGTTGTACCAAATATTTTATACCGGTTTCAACGTGCATCCAATTCTTAAGTTTACTTAAAAATGTGATTTGTTAAAGTTCCTTGTTCACAGTTTCAAAATGCACCATTCAAATCTACAAGATACAGCAGCTATTTATAAAATTGAATGTTGGAAGTAATATTTATAGAGTAATTTTGAAAGATAAATATTTTTAAGATGTACTTACTAATTTGGAAAACCTATGATCTTTCATTGAACTTTATGTACAATAATGAAGACCGTAGCACACACATGCAAACATGCATATCACCTAAACATATTACTAAAATAAAATAAGCTAGTGCATGAGCCAGTGGTCCGCATTATTCATGAAAAGTCTTAACAAGACACTATTAAAGCCATCTTAAAATCAATCAATTCTTCTAGCTGAGCTATTTGGAGTAAAAAAAAGAAGATAATAATGCAAATAGAATTGAATCAAGGAACTTTTCAAAACAATCTCTCCCCCATTCACAAGGCTGCATAATGTTACATTGTACCTTCACATCACAGCTAGTCACCACATTTCAAGGACATCACTTGTACTTGCGTGCTCAGTGGAGTGTTGAAAACTCACAACTGTGTGAAAATTTCAATGTTCCCCATATTATTATTTTTGCACTAACATAGTTAATGTTGCCATCTACTCTCTACATACCAAAACATATATTGCTATTTGTTATGCAAAAGCAATGTTAAGGGGTGTACCAAGTCCATTTTCTTGAGCTCAAAGCTGAATCAAATATTTGAGATGTTCTCAGAGTCAGATCAGAGTAAAAATACATTTTTTTTATTGTTTAATGTCGAAAAACAATTTCTAATGTTTATTTATTTAAATATAGAAACCAAATATAGTTTACAGATTGTTCTCTTGCTACAAAACTTCTTTTATAAAACGCCTTGAATTTTCCAGGTTTTCCATACATAGCGATTCTCTTTATGTTAGGGTTGTAGTTTACTAAACCACTGAGCACGTTGATACAGGTCATGAATGTGCCGACCTATACACAAGTGTGGCAGTGCAGCTACCTGGCATAATGTACTGCACATTCTTAGCTTTGTCTGCCTCTCGCTCGGCCCTGAGACAGTTGGCACCACTGAAGAACAGTATAGAGGAGATAAGAGAGAAGCCGACGCTGAGCCACGCCAGGATGTAAGACCAGTCGTACCAGATGGTGGTCACTCCTCTCAGAGCCTGTTGGTTGTGATGGATACAACATACATGCCATGATACAACAATGAGGGAACTAGAAAGGAGATGGGCCCTTTGGTAGCTATGGCCTGATGTAAACCATAACCTGTAACAATATAACTTTACCTCTGTAAGTATTGACATAGTATACTTTAAGATACTGGTAATCAAAGTTATTCAAATTCATTGTAGTGGTGGATTAAATAAAAATATGACCAAAATGTCAAATAAAATGTACTGTTACATCATCTCCTTCTTACTTCCTTCAGCTATACAACATTTTAACTTGAGGATCAGTAAAGTCTGAGAAAATGTCAAAACAATATATTATTATAATTATATAATAATTAACACTAATTATATTATAATGAACACTAATGTTATCAACAACTTAATCTACAGGGTAAGAATAGGGAGTACCCCCCACATTTGCTGGAAGAGAAAATAATAAAACCATAGTGATAAATCACACAAGGAACCTTTCCTCCAACCCTTGTGTGCCCAAATGAGATTCAAACACCAACCACCATCACAGGCAAACCGGTCTATTGCAATCCTGACGCCTTAGAATGTGTGCCCACCTACTCAAAAATACATAAATTAAACATTAATAAAAGGACAGAAGGGCAAGGCCTACACACTTATCAGAAAACTGTAGGCCTCTTCTCTTAAATTTCATAATTATGTGTTTTATTGTAAACTTTGAGGCTTACAGTTTTCTGATAAGTGTGTAGGCCTCGCCCTTCCATCATCCTTTCAATGTTTGGTTTAAAATAGCTGTTTGGCACCACATAAATAAAGGATTTAAATATATATATATATATATATTTCTTATTATTTATTTAATTAATAGGTGAATGCCTGCTTCAGTGGAAGAATTGTCTAAGGTGTCACTCTCATGTTAGACTGGCCTGCTGATGACAGGGTTCAAATCCCGGCCGGGTTTACTGAGGGTAGTTTTCCCTAAATAGTTTCCCACTCTCCTTCCATGTAAATGTGAGCATATTACCTCTAAAATGATTCCTTCTTCATCCCTACATCATTAGAGTAGTATATATGTGTATAGCCTGAACGGTAATAAGACGGATTGTTTAAAAAAAGTTATTGGCAAACGTGTTAATGCACAACTTATCCCATAGCACTCTCTGTTTATCTTGAAATATGGTAGTCTCACTTTGCTTGGTTTCACTAAGGTGCACATTATTAGATAGAGCCAGGGTAGTCCGTCGAGATACTTTTCTAGGAGAAATGAGTGCACATTGCATTTGAAATTTTTTTTTTTAAAAAATGGCTTAATGGAAAAATCAGAACTTCTTGATAATTTTTTATCCTCCCTATTTAGATAAAAAAAAATGCCTTGCGCATTTATACAATTGCTCGTGGGAAATGAAAATAAAAGTGAATTTACCATAGGGATCAAAATGCATGCAACACAAGTGTAAACCTTAGTTTAAGTATTTTTAAAGATACAGTTGGATGGTTCCACTTGTTGTAACAATTCAAAAATGGCACAACTGTTTGCCCCTAAAGTATAAATCTGGTTTAATTGATTATTTATGTTAAGATCCCTCTACAATAATTATTGCTCAGTGGTAAAGCATGAGAAACTATTAGCGACAGACCTACATGCTGTTATTTCCTGGAAGTTGTATTATGATTGATTTCGCCCTGATGGATAATGTGTACACCAATGGGGTAGGAAAGAGAAAGGTAGAATTCAGAGTAAGAGTGGAAAACAATGTAAGAACAAATATCCTCAGTATGCATCGCCGGAATTCGAACCTTGACTTCCTTTTCACAGTCAACCCAGACTATATTAGCCCGATATTTAGGTCACACACCCACCAATGCAGGTATTAATTTGTTGAAATTGTTTCCAATATAACATTTCATAAAATCGAAAATTTAAAGGGCTTTCCAAACGTTGCTATTGCTCATTGAAAAATCCATTAAGTAGACCACTAGCATAACAATTATATTAGATTATGGTAGTTGTGCACTCACATTGTTCCACTGTTGGTAGAACTGTTCCCCCACTACTTTTTCCTTCTCATAGTACTCAACTCCATGCCACAAACCCATACTTCCTGCACTTAGAAGACCTAAAACACACACAAAGGAATGCTAGACTCAAACCAGAGAACCAAATTTCTTAAGCTAATTCACTGTAACACGGTTTGATGTTCATAGAATGGACCTCTTAGAAAAAACTAACATATAATTTTATGGAAAAAAAATTAATAAAATGTTACTATCTTACTGGTGTTCTATAGATATCCACCAAAAGTGAAAGCTGCACATTACACTTCCTTACATATGAAGACTTGGAGGAAAATCTAGTAACATTTCCAGCTGTTAGATAAGACCCATACTCTTACTATGAAAATTGGAGCAAGACTATATGACTAGGTTAAAACTACCTCAAAGCTTCAAGACTTATTATAAGAGGTACTACATTTTCTTAACAAATTTCTGGACTTTTCATGTTAAAGATAAATAAAACTGAGAAGTGTCTATTGAGAATAATTTTAGAGATACAAAGAACTTAATACAAATATTTAACAATTCTATCAATTTACAAAGCATTTCATTAAAGTATTGGTGTTTATTATTATAATTATTATAATTATAATTATTATAATTATAATTATTATAATTATTATTATTATTATCACCGCGTCTTACTACCTGTTCAGGCTATACGCACTTACGCTAATGTGTAATGGTAGGGTGAATGTGGGATGAAATGGAGGATATACAGTTTAACGTGGAATCCAAACCACGGCGGAGGCCTGGCATTCCTCACATTTACAAGTTGTGATTAATACACGTCTTGTCAGAGGTGAAGGAAGGGTTTGGCAATCAGATAAATCTGTGCCAGGACCAAGGATTGAACCCCAGACCCCCAGCACAGAAGTCTGACACCTTACCCCTAGACCACCAGGTCACCAACTTCATTAAAGTACTTCTCATCTTTTTAACTCCCTATTATTTCATGTTGCTAAATATAAATTGATGGGTAGGTTTTAAAATTCTACTAGTTCCAAATGAGACTTTTTTATTTCCGTTTTCAGCTTCAAATCCCACTCAATCATAATATTTAAAACTTAGTAATGCATTTCACCACGCAGATAACACAACACATGACTTAGGCAAGGGCGTCGCACAAATATATTTGTTTTGTGTGTGTGTGAGAGGGGGTATTAATATAGTGAATTTTACAACACTAGTCATTCTGAAATTTAAAAAATTTGAATAAGTGACAAGGGCAACATTGAGAGGGCACCCCCCCTGTTTATAGGGAGGGTGAGGGAGGGGGGCAGAGGGTTCTTGGGCCTTGAATCAAGGTTTTTGGCAACTGTATTTTTAACCCTTTGAGTGCCAACGTCGCTCAGAGCGATGCACGAAATATCTGCTAAACTTGCCAGCGTCGCTCACAGCGATCCCTCGTTTTCGAGCTCTTAGTTCAGTATTAAGTCAACAGATAGAGTAGATTTTATTTCCATTGCATTCTCGTATGTTCAAGCTACTTTTATTTGTCTTTGCGATATATCGAACCTGAAAATTATTTTATAACTTTTTACTTTATGAGTTTTATCTTTGGCCTTGTTTGTAAACATGGCTACTAAGAGGAAAGCTGCGATTCAAGACACAGAAATACTTGCAATATTTATTGACAGCTCAACCCAGAGTGATCAATTTGTTTGTCATTCTGAAAGCACTGATTCTGAATTTGTAAATAATGAAACTGAACAGGAATTTTATTCTAATGAAATTGAAAGATCGGATCAAGTAGGAGTGGCAGCTGACATTGATGACACGAGTGTGAATACTAGTTATTCCTAAAGGGATGAAATAAATTTTGAAGATCAGGATAATCCACCCCAACCTCTTCATATTTATGCGAAAGTACCAAGTTTGAAGTCCTCTCACCGTCCCCTTCTGATTCCAACCCAATTATTTATTCTAGACTTTGTTTTACTATAACCCTGCTAAAGTTGATGGTCACTGAAACAGCTGCTATGCATAACCCAATTTTAGCGTAAAATCTAAAGTTAGTTTTTTTTGTAAACTTTGTTATTTACTCAGTTTTTTATGTTCTTTTCAGTGATTTATTCTATTTCAAGCTATTTAAATTTTCAATGCTTAAAAATTAATGTTAAATAAAACAGTAAAAATTATTTTTTTAAATATCTTTGCTAGTGATTTTTTTATTATATTTAAAAATTAAAAAAGTATATGTATAATTATATCATCGGATTGGCAAGCATGTTAGCTAGTTTATGTAAAAATTTGAGTGCAAGAAGTTCAGAGACTAATGAGTTATTAAAATTTAAACAAACTCCTGCATTTTTCAGGAAAATAGCTTGGCACTTTTAGCACATTTTTTTGTCATTTCTCTTGGCACTCAAAGGGTTAAAGCTGTTAATGATGGATTTTTTTAAGTTACAAGTGATATTTGTTTTGACATTCACCGTCAATGCGTGTAGGAGAACTAACAAGTTTCGTCTCATAAATACTCCAGGATTTATCAATAATGATCAACTTAAAACATTAACTAGCCTTCTTAAGTCCACTAGTATCTATCAGGCTATTACTAGTAGTCTTAAAACTAGCAGGCAGTGACATCTGCACTATTAGCCAACTTGATTAACTAAGGTTTCTATACACTCTATTAGAGAAGGTTTATCCTTTCAATGTCCGATGAGTTATGAAGTTGGGAACTTTTTAATTCCTCGGTCCCAGCACAGATTTATTTGATTGCCAAAACCCTTCTTTCACCTCTGACAAGACGTGTATTAATCACAACTTGTGAATGTGAGGAATGCCAGGCCTCCGCCGTGGTTCGGATCCCACGTTAAACTGTATATCCTCCATTTCATCCCACAATCACCCTACCATTACACATTAGCGTAAGTGCGTATAACCCGAATGGGTAGTAAGACGCGGTGCTAATAATAAACTTTTTAAGAGTAGTGATTGACAGTTGGGAAATTTAAAATTTGTTTGTACAAGTCTGCGGGAAAGAAGTTTTAATCCAAAGAACTACTGTGGTACAAAGCAATTCTAGAATCTCCCAACCCAATATCTTGGCTCTCAACAATGGGGTGGTTAGCACCCCTATCAGCCTCTCCAGTGATATGCCCCAGGACTTGGGTAGGTACAGAGCCCCAACCATTGATATTGTGACCAATGAAACCACATTATCATATTTTAAAAATAAAACCACTTCAAAAATGATTATTTGAAAAAAACTTCAATGATCCCAATTTCACTGTTATCAAGTGAAGAATGCAGAAAACCCATCTTTGATTTGATTTATGGTTTAGGCTTAGTAGTGTATCAATTATCCCGGTTAATCGGGAATGAGCTGGACTCTTAAGAGGTTGCTAGTATTCTTACATGTGAGCAACATCAGTATTGCTGTGGAAGTAATATTCCCAGGTGAACGCCTCCAACATCCAGCTACGCCAGTCCAGAATGCTACAAACACGCAAAAGAACGCCACGATGAAGAGCGCTATCATGGAACGGCCCATGTCTGTAGAGAAACAGATTAAAACAAGGTTAAACATGATCATTTACTTCAAGGGCAAGTATTCAGGCAGACAACCTTGACAGAAATCTTACACACTCATGTACACCAGAGCAGAGTTTGAATAGAAGTGCTTTGGGTTTGTAGGAAAATATTTCAATCGTTTTAAGCAAACACAAAGTTGATTTTCAAGCATGTATTGAAAGCATTTTGGTGTGCTGTTAATTAAAACACGCAAACAATTATTAATGAAGAAGTAGAACAATAATTTATTTTATATTCACAGTGTATTACAATCTGGTAAGCGTATAACCCGAACGGGTAGTAAGACGCGGTGCTAAATATATACAATCTGGTCCCCGAGGTGCCAAAAGCTGAAGTTCATGTGGTAAATTTTATATTTGATTTTTTTTAAATTTACTAACTATATTTACATTAAAAGGTATTTTATGACTAATTTCCCCTATAATATACTATAAATGTATGTTTATCATTTGTTTAATCATTTATCCTACAGCTGTTCCCTGGTTAGAGGGTCATGTAGACTAATAAGTTTGATAACCAGTGCCATAGAGTAAGTTTTTATATACAACTATATATGACTTGGACCAGGATACCAAGAGTGATATTAAATCCCAGCTTAGGTGCACTTGGGGGTGGTTTCCAAATTGCAATTTGCATTAGGCTTTTTCCATCTTCTCTCTACATAGAATGTTAAAGTGTGTCCTTTAAAATGTATCTTCTTCATCCTGTGGTCTTGGGTCAGTGTCAGTTGTGCGTAGCCCTAACTGGAGGTACAACATGAGGTACAAACTATATTTTAAAACACACAGAACAACTGTTTTGTATATTTTTAATAGTAGCTTAGATTAACTAGTGGGTCTAGCTTAAGAAAATAGGACAAGGAAGAATAATTTGAAGAGCATGTAGCATGTACATATAGCTTTGCAGGCATTACATTATTACTAGTGATCACATAACAATCCCCATTCTTAATAATCAATGACAAACAAATTAAACCCATTAGTTAAAATCATAAAAAGTTGTTTGAGACTAAGATATTTTCAACAATAAATGATAGTTTGCACACAATCATACATTCAAACTCATAAAAACATCACTTAAACATACATGTTAAAGACAAATAACGTTTTCTTTTCCCGATGATGTGTAGGGCATATTTAAATAGAGATCATTAATTCCACAGTCAAAGCTATGTGGTGACTCAAGCATATCTATCTGGGCATGTGTGGTATTTGCAAATTGTGAATGTGTGATGTTTGTGTGTGTTTATAGAGCAAGCTACATTGCAAAACTGCTATTGTTTTCCCACTGTAGTTTGTGGTATATATATATGCATGGCTCAGAGACCTGCATGGTTGCAAATGAATGCCAGGGAAACACAAGTCACTGCTTTCACAATTCCAGTATTTTTGGACCAGCGCTAAGAGCTTCAGTCAGATCCTTGTAAAAAAAAAAATATTTTAGATAATACAGAATATAAATGTAGTAAAGTTAACATTGCCAAGAGTCACCATATTTAGGTTTAATATGATAAAATTGACATCATCTTAACCATATCAGTGGTTGTGTGGCCTAACATGTCTCTGTTCTGTCAGAATGGAATGCCGGAGACAGGGAGGTTGGGGTTCGAATCCAGGACAGGTATACAGAGCTATTTTTTCTAAATAGTTTCCCTCTCTTCATGCAAGTGCAGGTACATTTACTCTAAAATTATACATTCCTTATATCTATTCCATTAGCATAAAAAAGTATGCAGCCAACCCAAATGGTTACTAAAATGTGTGAAAAAAAATAATTCTGGAGCACACTTGAAATATTACTTGTAGGGGATGAGGGTCTAAGTAGTATATTGAAGCTATTATTTCTGTTTATTTTTTCAATTGAGAATTTTACAAATAATTTCAATGTGTATAATTTTTTATACCTTTTGAATACCAAATTGTAAGCTTGAACTTAAAATGTAGCCCAAGTATTCGGCACATTTTCAGTTTGCTATAATATAGTCATACGGCATGTTTTTAGGTCTTTTATTAGGATTATTGCAAATTTTTGGGGGGGTCAAATGCAAAACAGACCCATTCCATTCTGATCTAGGTAGGTGTCATCTTGTATTTAGTTTCAAGCTGGACTTGAGGCGCACTAAGTTTGACTATGAAACTGGCCCTAAGAGTCTAAAGCTAGACAGCTTTACACAAAATGTTTTATTTACCCAACATTAAACCATAACTTAATATTTCAACTTTAATATGGCTTTGAAAAAGGTTTCTGTTTTAAATCAAAAAGCAGTCTTGGCAAATTCCTACCATCTGTCAAAAGGGGCATTTGGCGAACATGTGTGGCTTGATGTATGAATGCACAATTTTCAGATAATGTTTAATGGCAAACATAATATAGCTTTAGATCTTGCTAACTGGATTGTCACAAGGCCAGTGCATATTTCAAATATAAACTGGTTATTAATTCAGAGGCCAATCCCATAGCTAAGTAATTAGGAAGACTTATTAACAGTTTAAGGAACTTGGGTTCAGTTCCAGATGAACTATTTTGACATCTATTAAGGGTTGGGAATTTACTTTTTGATGTCAAATAATTTTTAAGGCTAATATTGAGCGATTTTATCGATTGAAAAGATGTAAAGCTTGTGTGAAAAAGTAGAACCAAATGCATACATTTTAATTAATTTATTATCTAATTAAGTCATGAAACATTAAAAGTAATTCCAATTTTAATGGCAAGTTAAAACAGCAAGTTTATAATTTGTAGCTTACTAAAAATATTGAAAAATAAGAATTAATCACTAAATATCATCAAATCATTGTAAGTATACTAGAATTTAAGGGTAAAAATATCAAATAGTGCAGAGCATACCACCAGCGGTATTGATGAACCGGTGATCTATGACACCAACTTCATCTGGTTTGATTTGATGATGATGAGGTTTGAACACCCATGCTGTAGTGGGGTTGGTTTTCCTAAATGGTTTACCACTTTCCAGATAGGTTTCATCTAAAATTCAGTCATCTTATTCTCTACCCCATTAGTGTAAATATGTGGATAGACTGAACCGGTTCAAAAACATGCTGACTGAGAAGTTATAGTTATTTTTAATAGATATTTAATGTGCCAACATCACTATGAAAAGGGAAACCCACATTTCATTAATGATACATTTTTTGGCCATGCAAGGAATCGAACCTGGGACTCTTAGCTCAGTAGGAAGACACACTATTGACTTAGCTAAGTTGTCAGACAAAGTTATAATTAATAAGCCAAATTTGAGGAGTTGTGTTTGATTTTCCTCATAATATGATGTAATGCATGTGAGCATTTTGGTAAAAACTATTCGAGTAGCTTTTTGCAAAAATTATGTATAGTTTAACCATATATTCAAGTTCTTTCATGTCCAAACCAAAATTAAGTTTTGATTATAAAACAATATTTATGAGAGGTAGAATAGTAAAAAATTAAAATTAAAAGCAGGTTAGAATAATTACAAGATTCCTTCATCTTGATGATCAAGTTCAGATAACTTTTCAACCACTGACAAGCTCTGGTGAATTCGTTAAATATTTCCTAGTTCAGTAATAAGTGTGTTAACAATTATTTATTTTTACTTTACTCCCTAAAATGCTGCGACTATTCCTACAGATGAATATTCTGCTCTAAATGATAATGATGAGTTTTACAGTTCTCACTCCTTAAAGGAAAATATAAACAAAAGGAGTTGGAAATTGGTTATTGCAAGTTTAACTTCAGCAGTTACACTTTAGTTGATTAAAAATTAATTTGAAACATATTAAAAAAATTACAACAAACATTAAATTACAGTATTACACTAACAGAGTATTTATAAACTGACAATACCATCCTAGTCTTTGACAAACTAAAATATTATTAAGATTAAATATTTCCATATGAAGAAACTATTCTAAGTATACCTATTCTTTAAAGTGTAATATGTTTTACTTAAACACTTCTGCAACAAAAATTTTTATTATTCTATGAGAAATTAATTTCAAAAACTAATGAAAATGACCCTTTGATGATGAAATGGCCCATTGAGGTTTTCTTGAATTTTCCAGGCTTTTTTTTT
>CABFWB010003294.1:0-16827 GCA_902151455.1 Timema bartmani
GATTGGCCCGTGGTTAATCTTAGTTTGTGTTGCTCCCCTTTGGAGTATGCAACTCTTCAGCCACTTCTGCCCCTCAGGCGTGGCTGAAGTTGTCTTTAATTACTTGTTTGTGTATAATGATGTCGATCGCCCATTAGGTGCTTAAATTGTGGCACGCGTTATCGACCAGGCATGGCCCGTAGATTTTGATGTATCAGTGTAAGTTGGTCTTACCTCTTGGAGGAGTTTTTGCTCTGTATCCAGGGGCGCTCTTATGTAACTGGACTTGAACTTGCCCTATGTAAGTTATAACTGTACTTGCACAGCCAACATGACTTGTTGGTAGAACTACCAGTGACATTACTCAATTGTCTGAGTTAATTCGTCCGGCGCTTCACACCCCTTGTTGGCTGTGGCTTAGGCAATACTACCTCATATTAAATTTAGTTTTTATAGACTGTTCTTAATGAGATTACGTGCTAAATATTGTCCATGTCCTTTTGATTTATTAAATTGCATTGTTTCTAATCTCCTCTTTCTTTCATTTAATTATCTCTGTTTGTGCACCACGGGACTGTTAAGGTTTCAGTTAATTAAACCAGCGACCATCAATCAAAAATAAATATAACCGTCCAGGTTGGTGCAAAATGTCTACTAGTGTATAACTCAAACAAGTAGTAAGATGTGGTGCTAAAAAATAAACATGTCTACACTCTGCTCGTGATTAAGCACACAGCACATTTTGGAATCATGTCTTTCTTAGCCAGTCCTAATATACAAATTTAATTAGAACGTAGAGTAATTTCAGGGAAGTACCCTGAATTTTTTTTAGGGGGAAATGAGGGGTCCTATCTTTGGTGACTCATGGCGAAGTCTCCAAAAATAAGATGTAAGAGATTTTGATAACAAACATTCGATTTGATTTAAAGTGTTTTAAAACAAAATTGAAATTGTTGCTGATATCACTGATATGAATTGAAAAAACTCCAATAATCTACTAGCCTTACATTGAGTATAAATATCTTATTAATAATACGTGCTCAGATACTACAAATTTTTCATCATGTTTAGAATTTTTACAAAGCATTTTCATTCAGAGAAACTTTTTTCAAAGTCTCACAACCAGAGGAAAAGTCTTAGTAAAAATCAGGATTTTTATGGCCAGAAAAACCAAGAATTGTGATGAAATTTTATTCCAGTGCTTGAGTGGCCACCCTGTATCCACATACTTGAATTATTAGGTCAGAGCTGAGGAAGGCAACATTCAGCGGGAATGTACCTGCATTTACATGGAGGAAAATTGGGAAACCATTTAGGAAAAGCCAGCTTAAGTACACTTGACTTGGATTAAGCCCTGGGTCTAGCTTTACTAACAAGACTAAATAGATGTGCCGGCTCAACTTTGAAAGATGCACCTAAAACTGTATTCACTAAATAGAGCAGGCTCAGTTTGAGAGCAAATTTGTGCCGTTTATTTGAGCACACTCCATAGTAGGAGCGGGGCAACTATTAAATCATACCACTTCAATAAATTAAAGTGATGTCATATCATCATAATGCTTCAGAATACAATAAGTTAACTGTTCTCCAATTAATGCTATAGGAATTAAAATAATATACATCTTGCAAGCAAACAATTTGTTTAGATGTATATATTGCAAAGCTATTACTTACTTTTTATTGTTGCATTACATTCATTGAACACCATGGCATTTTTTCATTAATACAAAACCATGAACTGTGGAACTTTTATCTAGATCCAAAGAGGTTTGTATTTCTCAAAGTCCAAAGACATCTCGTCACTATATATCGCATGTATGTATAGCTTTAAAACAAGTTTTAAAATTTCTATAAATGTTTTATTAATTGAACTAAATATTTAAACTAATAACATAAATAATTATTAAATAATGACTAATATTGTTTTTGAAAAGCACCCAGAAATAGGCAGGCCCCTTTTAATTTAATTGCTATTTTAAAAGAAAAATATTTTTGAATATTTGTATTTTCTGCTATTTTTACTATAAAATAACATTTTTACTTTGATAGTAAATTCTTCTTCTGATTGGTTAGAAGAAAAAAAAACTAATGATGAAAAATGAAGCAAATGAAAGTGTACAATTCGGGAAGCATCTTGGACTCATAGTTGCACCATTTCTAGACTTTTATCAGAGCAGATTTGCTCCCTTTAGTGAATCCAGGCCCTGATCTTCCCGTCACCAGCAATCCAGTTTATTGCCAGAGTGAAACCTTAGCCCACGCAATCACTGATTTAGGAGGTCTGATCTCTCTCTAATAAACACTATCACACCTACTCTTCATGGCGTGAACCTGCAAGGGAGCTATATAGACCGAGCAGCTGCCACCTATAGTGATGATCAGGTCCTATGAGAGGGGTCTAAAAGGGGCCTGGGAATTTCCTGGATATCAGAAAATGTTTGCGTGTATTGAAGACTAGCATTCACACTTCCACTATCAGTACTCTTAATAAATTATTGGTATATGTATACTATTTTTGCTTTTATTATTCTTTTCCTTTTCCTAGATATTAAAGTATAAATTATCTATCTTTTTTGTTCTCATTTCTTTTCTTTTTTTCAGATAGGATTAGTTACTAATATCCGCCTCATTGACCACGTGATCTAACGCGCTACTCTCGCTGTAGACTAGACTGCCAATGACAGGAAGATTGAGGTTCGAATTTCAGTCGGGTGTACTGAGGGTGGATTTTCCAAAATTGTTTTCTATTCTCTATACAAATGTGGGTACACTTCCTCTAAATATAACCTTCATAATCCTTAAAATTATTTGCATAATTAGTAGGCCTACATAAGTGTATAACCTGAACGGGTAGTAAGACGCGGTGCTATACAAAATTAACCTTTTTTGGACAGAATTTATGTAAAATGTAAGGGGGCCTGAAAAAACTTTGTACGCCCTGATAAAATTCCTCTCGGGGCCCTGGTGATGATAGTGCTAACATTTATGGATAGAGGGTGTCAATTAGCTTCTCATTTGTCCTCACAAGGTCGAGTTTCAGGCCCACTGCTTCACAGATAAATTTTGAGAGCACGGAGGCCTGAACACGAGAATTTGGGATCTGTAGCCAGGAACTCTGACCACTAAACACACCTACCATGGTAAAAAAAATATTTTTACATCTCTACTCAAATTTGTCTTTACTACAGAGCTAAAACTGTATATCTTTAACTAAGCGTGTACACAGTTAAAATATTAAAAACTTTGACTTTTCTTTGAATATTTGCTGGTTTCGACTATACTTTGAAATAAATAAAATGCAACTTTGACAATTAATAAGCCTCACCATTAAAATATTGACAGCTATAATAAATATTTATGTTAAGCTTAACTTTTTAAAATTATCCGCTTTTATGTAAATAATTAAAAATTAATGCTTGCAGTTGAAGTAATTTAATTGTATATTGTGATAATAATTTAATTTATAAACTTAGGTAAAGATATGGTAAATATTTTTGAAATAAAAAGATTTTGCAAATCATATTTATTGTCTAAAGCTATACAAACATGAAAAATATAATTTTCTTTTAACACATAACATTGAATAAATGATTAAAAAGTATTAACTATTCAAACTTTTATTTTGCATTGATCATGTTTAATATATTTGATCTGGCCTCGTTTTGAATCACTAAAGTGGATTTTGTACACCTGTGTGTTTAAATAAATGTGTGTAAAAAACATGCATTCTTTTCAGAAAGGAACTGGAAGAAGAAGAGCGAAGACTGGACCAGATGATGGAACAGGAGAGGAAGGACGCCTTATACAGAGAGGAACAAAGGAGGGACAAGAAGAAGACAGAGAAGCAGAACTATGTTCATTATATTATGGAGCAAATCAAGGAAGGGGAAATACAGAAGATTATAGAAGCAGAAAGAATAGAAGAAGTAAGATTTAGCGTATGGATAAAGATGGTAGACTTTAAAGCAGGGGTTGGCAACATTTTAGTAGTGTTGTGCCGAAGTAATATTATAAAATCGCTCAGCCTAAGCCTAACAAAATGGTTTGTATTTTATACTAGTTAACTAATACTTACAACTACTAAAACAAATTTAAGTTGATCTTGTAAAATGTAAATTTAACATGTTTTAAATCGAATAAATTAAATAACTATTGTTTCTTTTGAATATTTAATATCTAATATAAATCGGATAGATAAGAATAAATACAAAAGTTATAAATGTGTTTTGCAAAATTTAAGTTCTGAAGACATTATTTTGAAATTTTGAAACCAAATAGCTGAATCATTAAAACATAAAAAATATGTTGCTAAAATTATTACTCACATCAATGGTTTTAATTAAAAATAAAGGTTTTATATTATTTTTATTCAAATTGCTCAGCGTGCCATTGAAAATTGTTCCTTGTGCCAAGAGTGGCATGCGTGCTGTAGGTTGCCAACCCCTGCTTTAAAGGAAAATGTAGTCGCATCTGCATTAATAAATAGTGCAACAACATTTAGGACAAACCATCATGATTACAATTGGCCAGGATTTGAACTAACCCTCCTCATCACTGGCAATATACTCTATTTTGAGTGTGGCACCTTAGAGTATTCAACCACTAATATAGGTCTTACGAGCATACATGTAGGAAATTTATGAAAGATGATAATAATAACAATAATAACCATTCTAAATTTTCAATTTTTTGTGCACCACGTCCAGGCTATCAGTATATATACGCTAATGGTGTAGAGATGAAGATATAATTTAGAGGAACTGTATTTGTGTTTGAGTGAAGGACGAATGGGAAATAATTGATGAAAAACCATTTTAAGTACACAAGGTAGGGATTCAAACTTTTACCTTCTTGCCTTTGGTAAACTAGACCATGCAAGCTTGAGGCCTTTGTTCGTGTGCGCGTGCTAAGGCTTGTTTGCATGGGTGTAGAAAGGTGTGGTTAGGGGGGTCTGAACACCCCTTAGAATGTATGGACCCCGCGAAGTAAGTATGGAAGTTTAGTAGGGTGGGGCGGTGGGAGGCAGGCGTCCACATAATTATACTTATAAAAGCTTAAAGATGGTGTTTGTTTTGATTTTATTCATATTTTATGTGCCATTAACCAAATATCTACTAATTAATTAATATTTTAATACACGCTTTAAAACTCTCTTGAAAACTCTCTTGAAATATTAAAAATAAACTGATTGTTTTTGTTAGGATACATCAAATTTGATATAAGAGAACAAACGTTTCTTGGAATGAGCCAAGATAGGGGGTTTGGGAAGAATAATCAAATGTTTCTTCCAATATCTCTAAGGCCACACTGAGCTAGATGGTTTAAGAAGAGTAGTCAAATGTTTCTACCATTATCTCTAAGATCACACCAAGCTAGATGATTTAAGAAGAGTAGTCAAATGTTTCTACCATTATCTCTAAGATCACACCAAGCTAGATGATTTGAGAAGAGTAGTCAAATGTTTCTACCATTATCTCTAAGATCACACCAAGCTAGATGATTTGAGAAGAGTAGTCAAAGGTTTCTGCCATTATCTCTAAGATCACACCAAGCTAGATGATTTAAGAAGAGTAGTCAAATGTTTCTACCATTATCTCTAAGATCACACCAAGCTAGATGGTTTAAGAAGAGTAGTCAAAGGTTTCTACCATTATCTCTAAGATCACACTGAGCTAGATGGTTTAAGAAGAGTAGTCAAATCTTTCTACCATTATCTCTAAGATCACACCAAGCTAGATGGTTTAAGAAGAGTAGTCAAATGTTTCTGCCATTATCTCTAAGATCACACCAAGCTAGATGGTTTAAGAAGAGTAGTCAAATGTTTCTGCCATTATCTCTAAGATCACACTGAGCTAGATGGTTTAAGAAGAGTAGTCAAATGTTTCTACCATTATCTCTAAGCTCACACCGAGCTAGATGGTTTGAGAAGAGTAGTCAAATGTTTCTGCCATTAACTCTAATATCACCCTTTACCAATCAACAGGATGAAAGAGCAGCATAAATAAAAGAACCACTTTCAGAAACAAAGTTGAATTCCCTTCCCTCAACCTCTCTTTCAACACATCTAACTACCCAATACACTGATTTTTATATTTGAAAATTGTCACTGATGTTAAAAAGCATTTATAGTTGGTGTAAAACCCGCTCTGGTGGCCGCGTGATCTAACACGCTACTCTTGCAGTAGGATAGACTGCTGATGACAGGGAGATTGAGGTTCGAATCTCAATCGGGTGTACTAAGGGTGGTTTTTCCCAAGTGGTTTTCTACTCTCCCTCCACACAAATGCTGGTAAATTTCCTATAAATATAACCTCCTTAATTCCTAAAACCATTAGCATAATTAGTACATAAGCGTATAACCCGAACGGGTAGTAGAATGCGGTGCTAAAAGAAGAAAGAAAGAGTTAGTGTAAAGTTGCAAAGGCTGTTCTGAAATATATTGGTGTGTATTTTTTTAGAGAAGTAAAATCAGTAGTAGCCTGGTAGTGGCCAACTGATAATATAACATTGTTATCATACTTGAAAAAATGTAAACATACACTTGACATGTGAATAAAAAAGGAACTGCCTAAAGAAACCTTTATCTACTAGACGCAATATGTTAAATTTGTCTGTCACATTTAATTATCAACTATCACAATTTTATATGTTTAGTACAGTTAATAAAAAACCAAACCTTAATATATTCACTAAAAATCAGCTCTGTGGCATTGATTTACCAAGTTGTCAAACCTTTCAGTTGTGTACAGTAAGTAAATGTATCATATTATTATTATTATTATTATTTAGCACCGCGTCTTACTACCCATTCGGGTTATACGCTTAAGTACTAATTACGCTAATGTATTAGGAATTGGGAAGGTTGAATAGAGGAAGTGAACCCGCATTTGCGTGGAGGGAGAGTGGAAAACCATTTAGGAAAAACCACCCCCAGTTCACCCGACCGAGATTCGAACCTCGATCTCCCCGTCCTCGGCAGTCGGGCTCAGCACGACTAGCGCCTTAGCCAACTACGCCACCGAGGCGGGTATAAATGTATCATAGATTGTACTAAAAAATTGACGTAATATGTCACTTTTGCTTTTATATTTTCTTCTATATATATATATATATATTGAGTATAAAACACCCCTTCCCCATGTATATGTGGGTTCATTTGAGAACTTTCCATCTAAATATTTAGAAAACAATGCATTGCTATAAATAAAGTTTGAAACAAAAGTTGTTTAGTTTTGAGGGGGAAGTAATGTGATGAGATTGATATGACCCTAGGTGCATTGTTAAGGTCACTTTGATTATTTTAAATGAGACTATATTTTTAATGTATATTCTTGTAGCTCATGTCATGGTATTTTCAAAATGGTGGTGTCAAACGTTTTCAAATAAATATTATCATGAACTACAAGCCTCACAAGTTTCAGAATTTCCAGTGTTGGGTGTGGCTTTAAAATTATTCAAACATATTGCGGGAAGGTAAGAGTGTGTGTGCATGTTTATGTGTATTTGTGAAAGGATAAACATAATAACTATTGAACAAACCACTGTCTTTTATTTTCATTTTAAAGTAATTTTCTAATCAATTAATACACTAATAGCATTAGACACTTCACGCATTGAACTGTTGGGATTTGCCACATAATGACCCAGCATTTCCACTTAAGATAATTCACTCAAAACTGTATGCGCAGTCCATTTTTTGTTTGCAACAGGTCCAGTACCTTTAAATTTTGAAAGAAGATCCAAAATATAATGATGCAATAAGTTGTAATCTTGATGTATTTGGTTGAAAGCTGCTGTCGTTCTTTGAGCACATTGATTCTTGGCTCCATTCAGAAGAATTTATTTTGTTTTCTCTTCCCGACTAAACAAATTTTTCAAAATCAGTACTTAAGGTGTAAAGTAAATGAGATAACTACTGGCTATATAACTAACATTGCTAGTTTAAATACGATACTTTGTTTGCATTCTTGAACATTTAGCTGTGAATACAGCTACACAGACAAACACACACTTCCACCTTCCCGCAGTATGTTTGAATAATTCTAATGCTACACTCGATGCCGGCAATGGTGAAACTTGTGTGGCTCATAGCACATGGTAATATTTACTTGAAAAAGCTTCACCACCATTTTAAAATGACACAGCCAACGGGAGCTACAAGAATATGTAATAAAAAATGTTGTCTCATTAAAAAAATCAAAGTAGCCTTAATTTGACCTTAGCAATGTCACCCAAGCTCATACCAACTTTTCCACCTACTTTCCCCTCAAAACTAAACAACTTTTGTTATAAACTTTTTTTTCAATGATGCATTATTTCCAAAATATTAAGGTGGAAAGATTTCAAATGGACACACGATATTATATAAAGCAATTTTTACATGTTATATCAACTTTCTAGTGGACTGGTATAGAAGATTTATCTTTTGATGCTAATGCTTGTTTATACTTGTTAATAATACAAAAGTAAAAATAGCTTTATTGTTTTAAATGATTTAGCTATTGAATATCTTGTTTTAGTTATTTGAAACATAGCACCTAATGTTTTATGCACTACCTAAAATTAGTATACTGTTACACAACCCTACATAATTTATTAGTTATTCTTGTTTAAGGTTGTTATAAAACTTTACTCTTATTTGCATTTCAATATTCAGTGGTTTATCAGAGGATAAAAAAATATGGTTATACATATTAAATGTATTGAGTACTATGATACAAATATTGTTACTGGAAGTAATATTGCTAATCATATGACACACTAATAATCTTGTTTAGACTCGCGTTGCTGGGCACATGGACTTAACATCAATAAGGTTTTCACACTTTCTCTCTACACAGATGTGGGTACACTTCCTCTGAATTCTACCTACCTTGTTCTTAGTGTTATTTCAACTGGATAGTCTGGACTAGTGTTAAGGGGCCGTCCTTAAATTACGTAAGGCTTTTTTTCATGATTTTCAAACCCCTTCCTCTATCCTATGTAATTTTTTGAATTGATTTGGTAAATTATATTACAAAACGAAAAGTTATCTGTCCTGTGTATTGTAATCAACTATCTTTATGCAAAATATGAAGTCTAATGTCTATATATTTTCAATTATTTTTATAAAACAGTGAAAACTGATGTCACACTAGCGGCTTGCGAGACAATTTTACTCGCTAGCTAAACAACGTGCAAGACAGAGCTGGCAAGAAAAACATCATCAAACAAAATGTACGCCTTCCTCCTCTTCAGTTAATCAATAAATCAAACATTTCAAAATTTTCTGCGAAAAAATGTGTTTCCTTAGAGTTTGTTTCACAATAAGCGTTGATTAAAAAAACTTACTTAAGTTGGATTCTGACACCTCGCTCCCCCATAATAAAATGTAAGAACATACTGAAACCCATCTGCCCTACAAAAACCTGATGTAATTTAATGTAATCTTAGATGCACTGTTAAAACAAACTTGTTTAAAAGTGATATTTATTAATGTGCAAGTGTAATTTTTTTGGACTTATAAAATTATGGAGTTAAAATACTTGCTTACTCATTTATTCAATCCAAGGCTGCATCAGGCACTAACATTAGCTACCTCAGTTAGATATTTGGTTGGTTTGTGTAGGAATGCCGAATGATCAATGAGGCACAAATGGCTATGCAGTTGGATGACTTGAAGAACCAGAAAAAGAGAGTAGCAGAGCAACAGAAGATGAGAGAGGAGCTGCGGAAAGTGAACGAGCAGCTCTTATACTTCCAAGATTTGGAGAGAGAGGAAGAAAGAATAGCCGACCTTCGGGTGAGTATCTGCCAATAAAATTAAATCTTAGAATACTTTTAAAGAAAAGGGTAGATTTTAGTTAATACTACTTATACTTAATTTTAAGGGATTTTAAAATCATAAATCAAATCACAATTTAACTACAAATATAAAAATAAACTTTAATATGGGTCCCATTTTAACAAATATAACTTTAATTTGTCATTCATCTGAATTGTCGTTTTTTTTTTTGATGAAATATTCAAGCAAACATGATACAACTCTAAGAAGAAAGATTTTATTAATTGAAATTCAGTTGATCATGAAACTATTTTTGTGCTGCTCTGCATATAGAATTCATAGCACCAAATAAGAGACCCCAAACAAACTGTCCTGGACCCCTAATTTTGAAACATGTGAGAAAACTCGCAACTCATGGTTTTGCGAACCACAGGCTGTATCAAATCAGAGCTAATTTTGAAATGTTTGTATTATTGTGTGAGTCGGCCAAGCATTGTTTCACTTGCAACTGAGTTTTTAATCTGACAACACTGGAAAAACCAATTACATCCCAAAGGATCGAGGCGATGGAATACCACAACTCACCATTATACAAGATACGTAAACGAAAGTACTACATACTGCCTGCTTGCCTGCCTGCCTTACAGGATAGTCAAGAAATTGTGTATATAGCTAAAAAAAAACTCCATACCTAATCCATCCTGACTAACTCTCTCCACATTTCCTTATCCTTGCATACTTATTCCGCTTCAACAACATCCATACTCCGAGTTATGAATGCTCTCTTATTCTTAAAACTCTTAATGTTTCGCTTTTTCCATACATTCTTCTACCACATTTAGCCACGTATTGCATGGCCTACCCTTTCTTTTCTATCCATACACTCTACCTTCATATATTTACTTTGTCCCTCGATCTCCACTCATTCTCTCAACATGCCCATGTCTTTCACATTGACCTATTTGATTCCCTTTCAAACCGCACTCCTTCAGCACCCATTCATTACTGACTCTGTCCATATGAGTTTTCCCACATAAATTTCTTAGATATCTCATTCCAACCGCACTCACCTTGATCTTGTGTTTCTCCTGACAAACACACGCTTCACATCCATAAAACAATGTTGGTGTTAACATAATTTTAAATACTGCCATCTTTGCCTCTTTCGATACTTCTTCATTATTTGCAATAGTCCACATACATCCAACAACTCTTTGAGATGCATTCACCCGTCTGTCAATTTCACCATCCATCCTTCCAATTTTACAGAACATTCTGCCCAGATACACAAAATCGTTCATTTGTTCTAACATTTCTCCATTTATACTAAGTTGACAATCATTTCTTGATCCATTCTGCCTGTCACCACATTCAAACGATTTAATCCATTCTGCAAGTCGGTTCATTTTCAGCCATTAATAAGACACCATCTGCATATAACAGCACTCTCACATTCACATTTTCTAATTGTACACCAACTGTGTTCTAATAAGCATTTCTCATACACTTATGCACAAATACATTAAACAACCATGAAGACAGAACACAACCTTGTCTAACATCGTGTTCATTTAAACGAAAGTAAATACTATGATTGTATTGAGTGGTGCAAAATGTCATACAATTTGTATGGTTTTATTAGGAAACCATCTTCCATTTGTTTCCATATAAGTTTATTGTCTCAAAAATTTGCTCAGCTTATATAAGTGTCAGCTATACATCTTATTCTTTAACTAGCTTCTTTAGCTTATTTGGTAGTGTGGTTGTCTGTAATGCTGGAGGTCATGCGATCGATCCCAGCTTGATTTTAATATTTTAATTTTGTCAGAGTCAAAAAATTCACTTGTATTTCCCTATTTTATTTCCTCAGCTATTTTTAAAACATAAATATGCTCTGGTGGTTTTCACTATAGCAACAATAATTAGTGTAGCATTTGCTAAGCTACATGAGTTCTAAGATTATTTCTATTCTAATATAACATCCATAAACATTTCAAAAACATATATACATTTCCTATCCATTTCCTAACATATTAGATTTCTAAGAACTATAAATGAATAGACTGACCCCTGTTGCTACGAGCTCCACCCGGAATCATATTTTCACTTCTACCACACGTGGTCAGTGCAGATGGACTGAGCCAGGGCGGGGCATTGATAGCTAAGCCACGGGAAAATACATGCCCGAATGATGTCACATCTGGATGGGACATGTTCAGAAAAACTTCCAGGCAATTAAAAGAATAATCTATCAACCACTAGAATATTCTACTGCCGTTAGAAGGAGACAAAGACTTCATTTCCTTGTTCCACATCGGTCCTGCGCCCCCCCCCCTCCCCCTCTGCAGCCCTCCCCTCCCATCCTTATCTTGTTGACCACTCTCCTGGGATTTGGACAATATATAAAGACCGCGGAGTAAAGGTATTTTTTACTCATGACGGCAACTTGGTTAGTAACACTACGCTGGTAGTGATCTTCGGACGAAAAATGTAATTGTAAATTGTAAATTGTAAATGTAATGTAAAAATGGTAATTTCAGTTGTTGTGCTCTTGTGTTCCCCTTTTGAGTTCACCTTACTATCTGTTTATTTATATTTTTATTTAACAATAAAATATCTATTGTTTTAAAACTATGTTGACTTATGGACTTTCCTTTTTTTATAACTCTAATATGCCCTCTCACCCTAGTGTTTATTTTTTTAAGTTTTCCCTTCCTACTTTCTAGTAAAATGGGAGTGTTTCATTAGCTTGCTTAGCCTTATTTTTAAATATGTACATTTATATGTCATAAAACCCATTAATCAAGTTTTTAAATAATCATCTACACACAAAATGTCAAAGTAAATATACTAATATTTTTAATTCACCTTGTATTATCATTTTTAAAGAAGAATATTGTGGTAGTCTACATAGGCTCCAATACAATGTGTATTTTCTATAAAAATATACATAGGCTCCAATACCATGTATATTTTTATAAAAATATTAGGGGTGGATGGGATCCCGAACCCCCAGGAAAATGTCGAGAATTTATCTATTCCCCGTTGGTCTGGTCGGGCGAGATTGACCCTTTCCTGAAAAGTTTCTGGCTGGAAACAAAACATAATACACCAAGAAACAAAACAAAGGGTGGCGCTCATGTTTTAGCATGGATTTCTGCTGACTCATCACTGTTAATATCTTTTGTAGACAGTCTTCTTCTTTGTTACTTAGCAAACTTGGTGGCTGGTTATTTTACCACGGCTTATAGAGAGAGAAATTGGAAGGCGCGTGACTTGTGCTCTGTCTATCAACAGTGATTTGTTGGGTTCGGCAAGTGAAAGAGCTTGAAAGATTTAGAGAAGGACAGATATATTCTTCTATCTTTTGGAGTGTGGAAATGGGAGGAAGAGGGGAAGAAAGTAGTTTGCCAAGGTCAACCATTTTTGAGGATTCAGCATGTCTATTGTTGCCGAGCCAGACAGGGAGTAGAGTAGAGTATAAGGGATGCCGAATCTAGAGAAAACATTTAAGAAAATTAATTTTTAAACCTAGACAATATTTTGCAGTTTCATACTTCAAGCAAATTGAATAGGTGTCAAACATTATATTTTGTGGGTTTTTTTCCCTAGGCAAATAATTAAATATAAAATACCATTTTCAAAAGAAATTAACTAATCAAAAATGTAATAAAATCAACTATTTTATTAATTGTATTATTTGATATTAAAATTTAGAGGTGTAGCTGCATTTGTGTGAATAGAGTGGAAAACCATTTAGGAAAAATCACCCTTAATACACATTGCCAGGATCAAAATAAATATCCCCGTCATCGGTAGTCTAGTCTATCGCAAGAGTGGTGCCTTAGATCATGCAGCCAGTGAAGCGGGTTTTAATAATATTATAGCTTTAACAAGTCTTACCATATTAGTTTAGAAATCAATATATTTTAAATCTAAGATTATTCTAAGGGGTAATTTTAAAATTTCCCATTCTCGTCCCAAATCCCGATATTTTGACTAATTTCCCATCCCGTTCGTGTCCCAAAATAAAAAGTCACGCCCCTCCATCCCTAAAAAATATTTACAACAAATTATTTGCTTGTTAATACAATTTAAGATTAAAGTTTTTTTTCAGTCTGATAAAACTAAAAAATAAATGAGTAGAACAATCATGATTTGAACGCAAGAACTAGAGACTGTGAGGATGTCACGTTGCCATCTCGGCCAAGTTGGCAATTAGTTAATGGGGAGAAAATTAAGATATGTTATTACCATTTCACACAAACAAATATATTATTATTGAAGGATCGCGGGAATCATTGAAAACAATCAGATTTTTTACTTTTGTAAACCTAATTGGTACAATGGTAGGTTTATTTCAAAAAAATAATTCTCGGAAAGTTGCAACGGAAGAGGGGGAAGGCGCACATTTTGTTTTATGATGCTTTACCTGCTACACAAGTTCTCTCTTGCACAGTGTTTAGCTGGTGAGCAAAATTGTCTCGCAAGCTGCTAATGTGACCTCAGTTTTCACAGTTCAGGCATTTAAAATTAGGTCTTTGTGAGGTTGTGTGTGAGATACGAGCAATATTCTAGCTACTTACAACCCATACGTTTCAGAATTAGGGGTCCATTGCTGCATTACACTCACAATATGATCTTTTATTTATCTTTTTTTTTACATCAATTACTGTTTCCAGTCTTTGGCCTGAGTTAATTTGTTATTCATGTCATATATTTTCCACTACCGACTTGCTAGGCCTGTCGTATAATCTAACTTGAATCTAAAACAGACACAACATCCAGTTCCCAGCCATTAATTCATCTCTGTGAAAGGGTTAACCCACATTTCACCGATGATACATTTTTCGGCCATGCTGTGAATCGAACCCAAGACCCTTAGCTTAGTAGACAGACACGCTACCAACTGAGCTAAGGTGTCGGAAATAATTTAACTATCCAGTCTGAGATATTTATGATAAACTTTCTATAGCAACACTTCTGTCCTCCTCTCATACATTTCCTAAATGCATAATAGTCTGCTCAGCTCTGAACCAGAAGGCGGAGGTTTGAATCTCAGCTGGGTACACTTTGGGAGATTTTTTTCAATACGGGGTCAAGTCCATGTTTCCCCTTCTATGGAAATGTTGGTAAAGTCCCTCTTAGTTAGAATTATTTTCAAAATAGGGCCTTTAAAGAGTTTGTTAAAATGTGACCTATTTTCATAAATCTTTCCAGGTTCAAGAGTACATGAAGCAGAAAGCAGAGAGGGAAGCGGCACGAGAGGAGGAGTTGAAGTTACAGAAGATGGCAAAGGAGAGAGAGATAGCCAGACTCAGAGCACTACAACAACGCCAACAAGACTTGCAAGCAGAAATGGACGAGATTAACGCACAACGTATTCAAGACGAAGTAACAATAATATGTTATGGCTTGTGTACACATTAATTATAATACTAAAAGATAAAATATAAAATCTGCAACTTTTTTTAGATACTCGCTATGTACACACATCCTACCCTTTTTCTATTCTTTGATGTGGTACTAAATTTTTTTCATTTGAGTTTTATTGATTATTTACACATACGTGTTCACAATCTATCTCTAGTAGAGTTGGGGGGTTTAATCCACTATTTTACAAATTCGAATCTCGAATTTGAATCTTCAATTTACCTTTGAATCTCGAATCGGAATCGGAATCTTGGGAAAAATTATGAACATAAGAGGAAATAGAAATAGGGATTGGCTCTAGAATCCTCGAATCCTTTGAATCCCTCAAATCCTTAAGGATATTTGAGGATTCAAGAAAATTCTTTTTCGAGACTCAAATCCTTTAAAAAAAAAATTTCTCTCTTTTTCAAGTGATATTTGTTTTAAGAGCTCTAATACCGATTATTAGTGGTTAAGAACCATTTATAATTATGAGATTAACTTCACAACCAGGCCCCAGACCAGTAATTTAACACTTGAATGAATGGATTACAAGAAAGAATGTTAACATTTAGTTATTATTTGTATTTGCTATTCTATTAAATTTATATTTCCTCTTATTATCATAATTATTTCAAAATTCGGATATGAAGATAATTTGGGGATTTGGATTCGTAAAATAAGGGATTCGACCCAACTCTAAACATAAATATACCTAATATTATTATTAGCACCGCGTCTTACTACCCGTTCGGGTTATACGCACAATATACTTAATAGAATAGTATAAAATACAAATATTAACTAAATGTTAAAATTCTTTCTTATAATCCTTCCATTACATTACTATTACATTCAGTTAAGTGTTAAATTACTGGTTTGGGGTCTGGTTGTTAAATTCATATTATAATTATTATTGGTTCTGAACCACCAATAACCAGCATTAAAGCTCTAAAAACAAAATCCCAATTGAAAAAAAAAGAAAATTAAAAATTTGTTAAATTTTATTCTCGAATCCAAAATTTTCTTGAATCTCGAATATCTTTAAGGATTTGAGGATCCCATCCCTAAGCTCTAGAAAAGTATAAATAAAGTTACCTGGTAGAAATAGACATGCAACAGAACTAAAAATTGTATAGTAGAAGACTTGTCCACTCACTATGTCCACAGAACAAGTCTAAATACACACAACAATTTCACCTAAGAAAGGATCTAATAGGCTCTGAAATTGTATTTCTTTTGTAAATATATTGTAAATTAAATATTATATTTGTCCTCATTAATAATCAAATATTTGTAGGTGGAACGAGAATGGCGCAAGAAGGAGCGAGAGGCAGCAAAGAAAAAGGCAGAGGAGGATATTGCTATGAAGAAAGCCAGAGAGCTACAGATCCAAGACCGCAGACGAATGCAAGCATTAGAGATAGCCCGAGAGAAAAAGGAGTTTGAGTCGGTTCTTAAAGTGCAGATAGAGTCTGCAGAGAAATCTAAACTTGAAAACCTCAAGAAAAAGAATGTAAGTTATATCCAAACACATTTATCATTCTTTAAAACCCATCCCAGGGAACATTAGTGGAGTGACATAAACATTTGAACATCTGTATTAAGTAAGTGTACATATTACATAATAGCTACTAGCATCTGATGTCATTGTCAATCTCGGTGGTCTTGGG